>OZ007583.1:39264867-39292367 GCA_963931925.1 Onchidella celtica | reverse complement strand
CTACTTCGAATTGCGGATGGCAGAAAAGATCGTCTATAGCGCTCTCTTGTTTGTTTTTAAATACAGTATTCGTCCACTTCTTTGGGATCGGGCTATCTGATGGAACAAGGGGTGGGAGCAATCATTTACAATTGAATTTAGTTTCTGTTTGCACGAATGCACAAATAACTCATCAAAGTTCACGTATTCACTGTTAGTTAGATAGTGTGTCCTGGCACACATACAGACACATAGCTAGTGCTACAACAAAATATTTGACAAGAAGTGCAATATTTTAATTTAATTTCTTGTGTTCTTTCAAGCCTGCCAACAATTTTATTTCCTCTCTGGCAAAGCAACAACGACAACAACAATATAACAAAAACAAAAAAAACGCCAATTCTTCACAATTCACCAATCTTCACCCACCCCCACCACTTTTGTCGGACATACGGATCCGCCCCTGTAAGCAAGCCAAACAAACAGAGATCTGTTGCATCAACATCGGATTGCATGAAGATTTCGATCAACACTTCAATTCCAGCCCCACCAGCCTTGCCAACCCTGCCAGCAACCAACCCGCCCTGGCCTGTGGTTGGCACTTTGGCTGATTGCGTGGCCAGTTGGTGGCCGCGCTCTGCAGATGTCACGTTTTTTTGCTCCAGAACTGTTCGTTCTCACTGGTCAAGCTGCTGACCACGCACGTTTTATCGACTGGATCATGGACAGCATAACATGTCCTGGTGTGTGTGTGTGTGTGTGTGTGGGGGGGGGGGAGCTAATCATCAGAATGTTTGCCGAGAGTAGCAACAGGTTTTCCCCTTTCTTCTGAAGAGTTGACGGGGTAGAAATCACCTAGCTCTTGGCTGCCCACGACGGGCAGGAATAATGGTACGATTGTTGTTACAAGTACGTACGTCCCCCAAACCGGGGTTGTTGTTTTTGCGCTAGGTGCACGTATTTTAAAACCTTTTGTGACCCCAGAGCTAGACAGCTCCTCCCGAAATACTCCCAACAATAGCCTTAATTAATTATTCTTTCAGATCTCTTTTTGTTTCCCTCCAGTTTTTTTTTTCTGGTTGAAAGGGTAAGGGGCAGGGTTAGGGATTGGATAAGATTTAAGGTTGAGGATAAGGACGGGATTAGGGATACGTACGTATACGTACGCGCCCATAGCCCAAAGCTTGGGGTGCGTCGGTATACATAACTACAGCCTAATAATACACAGTTTTCCCGGGCTCCCGCTTTTTTTCCTCTTTTCTTTTCAGAGAGAGAGAGAGAGAGAGAGAGAGAGAGAGAGAGAGAGAGAGAGAGAGAGAGAGAGAGAGAGAGAGAGAGAGAGAGAGAGAGAGAGAGAGAGAGAGAGAGAGAGGTTGTGGTTGCTAAGAGCATGATAACGATCAAGTTGTTCTAGGAGGAAGCAAAACGATAGACCGAATGAGAGAGAGGGGGGGGGGGGAGGGGGGGGGAGGGACAGAGAGAGAGGTGGGAGTTGTGACGTATGGACCTTTCCCACTGACCCAGAAACCTCTAACACTGGAATATAATCAACTTCCGGGTAAATGTCTTTTTTCATTCATCATGTCAGTATGACACTGTTCCACAATGAAAAATGAGATGAGGATGTCAAACATGTCGAAAACTATTTGATTCTTTTGAAGTTCAGCACGTTTTCAAACGACGCCACAATTTCAGTGGTGTAAAGGTCAGATTTTTATCCACGCAGAACTTACCGTAGCAGAACATCGGGAATCAGGTGTGATACATGTGAGCCAAAATTCGTTCTGAAATAATTTCATAATCCGTGTTTGAGTGTTAGTGTAGGCTATCGGAATTAGTATGGAACGCGGGCTGTGATTCATGCAGAATGTATGGAAAACCAAACAGGTTATGTTTGTGCGGATCTATCTGATGAACGGGTCAAATGGGAGGTCGTAACGATACCATTACTCGGTGACCCCGGGCAACAATAATAATTAAATCTTCACATTCGATACTCGATACAAAGTAAAACGTGTGTTCTCGAGCTGATACCATCAAACCAGGTCTTTAGCGGGGTTTTACCTCCACTGCCTTGGTTCATAGATGCAACTTGTAATATTTTATTCATCAAAAACAAAATCATTTTTGTTTCATATTACGTAACTAATACTTGTAAACTGACATAAAAACCGGTAGACATCCAGTTACAAAAAAAAAAAGAAAAGAAAAGAACATCAGCCTGACCAAATTGGCTACTAGCAAAGATTATAGCTATAGATGCAGTAAGATGAGGCAGCAAGCGCGTTTAGCGTGCACAGATTTCACATCGCCGCCTAGAGGCAAATGCGAGGAAGTCACGAACAATCACGCATTTTACAATGCCAATATAATATAGACAAAATACTGAATTTTTGTTCACTGTTCATATATTATATCGCTGTAGGCCTTGACTGAAGTCACTTAATTTGTAATTATAACTTTAATCGCTGTAGGGAAACCTCTGGCTTTTTTAGCCGCAGTAGCATTGTCACAAATCCGCATGATTAAATGTCTCATTATATCAAGCATTCTTTTCATGCAATGCGCCATGGGCCCCGTCCCCGATCACCACGCAAACTGTGTGCACGATTTTTTTTTTAGAGGCGCGAGGAAGGGAGTGTCTGATCTTATCCTAAATTTCTAGTATTGTATCTAGTGTCTTAGCTACCATTCGAGTATTTTCAGGAAAAGAAAAGTCGATCTAGCCATGACGAAGGGAAAACAGCCCACGGGCTGCTGGAATACCACAAAAGTTACTGTCAGTTCTGATGCCAAGAGGGACATGTCGACAAGACCAACAACTACTCCTCAGCTCATCATCACTATCAACAACACCAGCTGCTCTCCCCCTGCACCCACTTACCCCCCCCCCCCCAACACACACACAAACACTTTGCACACACATAAAAATACCCCTTGAACCACTCATTTCTTGCATAAGCAGATGTCACTCGCTCATCGCTACTGAACATTTCAAGGCCATTGTAAAACCAGACACGTTCCTACATAACAATAATATTATTACATCGCATATTGGAAGTGTTTCAGTAAGGACAATTTCGTCGGATATCTGCCACATTGTTGTATGTGTATTTTTGCCTTTTCGATAAAATGAGGATTGGATTTTGGTCGGTAAAAGGGCTAAAACGCATAAAAAATTACGTCACAAACACGTATCACGAAAAGTTTTTAACCAATCGGAATGACGCTTATGCATAACGAAATTAGGAGTGAGAGAACCATTTTCATGACAAAACCCTCAAAATCGACAATATGTCGCATACAACAGTATGACAAATACCTCTCGACTTGCGAGTAAAGCCGATAGAGAAAACACAAAGTTGTGTGTTCCATACAGGAGGGGTAAAATGTTACTACTATACCATTGTAACATTTTATTAACGCCGTCGTATTTCGACTAAATAAAGTGTACACCAACTATATTTCAACAAATATTGAACTGACGCTTTTATTCAAAAAAAAAAAGCAAAAAAACTCAAATGCACAAGAAAGCTGAACGCAGACACCGGAAAAGAAACATTTTCCACAAAACATGATCTGGGACAGCTAAGAACGTTAATGGACCTGAGACACAGAATATCCAAACGGACTATTGTTTGCTTTCACTATAATGTCCACAGCCTATGCGCGTATAAACACAGTGAGTACTACTCACAGAGCTCTGTAGTACCAGTCCTTTTAAGTTCGTTCACTTATGAAGAGGGGTGGTGCGAATTGTCCCATTGTTGACCTGAATGATACGCGCGCAAGTCCACGGACGGAATTATGTTGGCGAATTGACCCGTCTCGATATTCTGTGTCTCGGTTTAGACTATAAAACACGGCGCGGAAACGGTAGAGCTCAACTTTGAAAGTTGAATATACTCATTGTTTCATTCCCCTCTCTCAAGCTACAATATCTTTTAAAGAAATTTAGGCACAAACGGCAAATTTGTTCGATTTTTTCTCGTTCTCTCGGAGTTCTTATCGTAACGTTTGCAACTTGCTCGTATCTAAAAAATTATTAGTTTTATTATCATTACTATTATTAATAAGTTTCAGGCGTGTCAGGAGCATTAAACAGTAGGGAGCACGCCCAACGTGGTAAGTGAGTGGAAGAGTTCCGGTTGAACTTGTTTCTACTACAGGGCCGAGCGAGCTAAATACATGTAGCTATTTATGTGTGTAGATCTAGGTCACGGCGTCATAGGGCCGGAACATTTCACGTGTGATGGTTTGTACTGAGAGACATGACATGGGAAGAACATTTGGAACACATATGTTCATATTGGCTCTTCGTTCTCATCATCCATCCCCCTGTCGGTCCATCCATCGGTCCATCCATCCATCCAAGCTTCCATGCATGCATCCATCCATCCAAGCTTCCATGCATGCATCCATCCATCCATCCATCCATCCATCCATCCATCCAAGCTTCCATGCATGCATGCATGCATCCATCCATCCATCCAAGCTTCCATGCATGCATCCATCCATCCATCCATCCATCCAAGCTTCCATGCATGCATGCATCCATCCATCCATCCATCCATCCAAGCTTCCATGCATGCATCCATCCATCCATCCATCCATCCAAGCTTCCATGCATGCATCCATCCATCCATCCATCCATCCATCCATCCATCCAAGCTTCCATGCATGCATGCATCCATCCATCCATCCATCCATCCAAGCTTCCATGCATGCATGCATCCATCCATCCATCCATCCATACACCCATCCATCCACTCATCCGCCCGTCCATGCATCCATCCATCCGTTTACCCATCCATCCATCCATCCATCCATCCACCCATCCATCCATCCATCCATCCATCCACCCCTCCATCCATCCACCCACAGCACCAATAACTAAAATGTCATTAACAAGACTATCCAACATAAAATCAAGAAATCTCGAAAGTAATACCTAATTTTCTGGCAGGCGTCCAAGTGTTGCTAGTATTGCAACATCTAACTTTTCAAAAAAGTTAGGGAGAACGTGCACCCCCCTCCCCCCCCCCCCCCCACCGGCTCTCAAACCGGAAAAACAACCACCCAACATTCCCCCTATCCTGGTGTGCTATGTGACCCCTAGCGGATTAGAAAGACATAACTCTCAATCTCCACTAGTATCTCTATCACCAGTTACGTCAGAAATCCCCCGGTATTTCCGAGCGTCCAGTGGCGGCGACCCAGGGGAGGTTCGGGAAAATTCCGGAAACAGGGGAACTTTACGAGCACAATGACCCGGTTTTTCCGGTACAGGTCAGTCCTGGCTATACAGAGCACATGGGGAGAGGACTAAAAAAAAAAATCGGCAAAATCAAGTGTACTCACTTTACCCATGGCACCTACGATGCTATCTATGATCTACAGTAGCAAGTTTATTTTCTGACGTACTTTTTCACGTTTCTGACTGATGTGACGATTGAGGAGGTTAATTATGTAGCATTTGAGAACTTCTGCACACTTTGAGGACGATAAACGCCAAATTTTTTCATCAGGGTGATGGATGGATGGATGGATGGGTGAGTGGATGAATGGATGTATGGATGGGTGGATGGATGGATGGAAGGATGAATGGACGGGTTGATAGATGGATGGATATTTGATGGATGGATGGATGGATGAGTGGATGGATGGATGGATGGATGGATAGATGGATAGATGGGTGGATGGATGGATGGATGGATGGGTGGGTGGGTGGATGGATGGATGGATGAGTGGATGGATAGATGGATGGATGGGTGGATGGATGAATGGGTGGATGGATGGGTAGATGGATAGATGGATGGAGAGATGGATGGATGGAAGGATGGATGGGTGGGTGGATGGATGGGTAGATGGATGGATGAATGGATCGATGGATGGGTGGGTGGGTGGGTGGATAGATGGATGGTATGTGCAATGAGTGCCTAGTGCTTTAGTGTGATGCATAATAATTGGACGGCGAGCCGCCAGTCAGGCGCCTACATCAGCCTTGGTCTGTTTCACTCCTGAGAAAGAGGTTTTTCTGTTTCCATTACACAACAACAACAACAACAACAACAGCAACAAAACAGCAACAAAACAGCAACAGGATTTCGGAGCCATGCGGTTCATGGTCGAATCTACAGGAATGTAGCATAAAATAATACGGGTACACACTACGTGATGGCCTGCATTTTGGCATTTATTTCAACCCACCTCCACCCCTCCCTCCCACCCCCCCCCCCCCCACACATACACATCCCAATCCACACACAACGATCAGCAAAACAAACACGTTCCAACCAGAACGAGAAGCCTAAAGTTGTTGTCATTGAAACAAAGCCATATTTCTTGTTGCAACAACTTCTGTTTTCCCAATAAGCACAAACAAAAATATCAGAAACTTTACTGACCAAAAAAAAAACAACAAACCCAAACCAACTTGAGATTATATTTCAAAACAAAAACAATAACAGAAATAGACAAGAATATTTTTTTGCCCCCAAGGTAAAATGGCAACTAATCAGCGAACCCGAGCTCAGAAAAAGCATCCTGTAAAGTCTCACATATCAACACAAAAATGTGAACATGAACAAATCCAGAATCTTCCGGTATTTGCACCGAAGATGCTAGAAACGATAAGATGAGACACCCCCTTAAAAAATCGTGCACACAGTTTGCGCTGATGGGGGCGCTGCCCGTGGTGCGTCGCATAAAAGGACTGATTGATACAATGATAAATTTATGATGCAAAATTGTATCACTGCTACTGCGACTAAAAAAGAGAAAAAATAGCCAGAGTTTTCCGACAGCGATTGGTTATAATTACCAAATGCGTGACGTCAATCAAGGCTTACAGCGATAGTAGGCCGTGGGACCAAAATCCTAGCTAGTCTCTAAAGTAAATTTCGTTACGCACCCCTAGGGAAAATCTAGGTATGGTTTTAATATGTTCCCAGTAATCATCTTTGACTAAAAATCAAATGTTGTCATCCATAACCGCACATTAATAACTTATTTTTAAAAAATGTTTATTGCTATGTAACATCTGTATTTGTGCATGTTTGTTTCGTTTTACATAATTATATATTTCACAAAATCTCCACCTTTGAACGCTCCATTCTGTTATAGTGCCGTGCAGGTCATAAAAAGTAACGCTTGGTGCTCAGTGTCCTGGCGCACATGAGTTCTGAAGCAGGACTGCAGATTACTACTTTTATTGTAAGAGAGAGAGAGAGAGAGAGACAGAGAGAGAGAGAGAGAGACAGAGAAAGCACATGATTGTTTATTCTCGAAATTTCATCCAACTTTTCAAAGAAAACTGAATTATATTGCTATATACATCTTTCTTAGTGTGCATACAGCATTCCATCATGGAGGCAGCCATTTTGGATTTCGCGGCGAAAGGCTCAATTCCATTGGTTGATTAAAATAGCATTGTTTAAATGGCAAACTCAATTCGCATCATTAATTATCATTTATTGGCACACTTCGCATACAAATTATACAAAAATGTGCAAGACTTGAAATGACAACATTGGTCTTTTGTGAAGGGGAGATGCATAAGAGCTTGCATGCAATAAATCAGCTTATCCCCTCAGGTGCGTAACGGAATGACAAGCTACAAGTTTGGTCCCACGGCCTATAGCTGAACAGTGAACAAATTCAATATTTTCCCCATTTGGCTTTGAAATATACGGCTCTATTCATGGCCACCGCTAGGTGGCGGTGCCAAATACGTGCACGCTAAACGCCCTAGCTGTCTCATCTTATTGTGTCTAGCATCTTTTTTAGCACTCAGCACGACGGCAACCACACCATCAGCACAACCACCATCCACAGCAACAACCACAGAAAAAAAAAATAAATAAAAGCTATAATTGTCAAGTCATAATAATACATGAATTTCGATGTCCATCTGTACGTCATAAAAAGTTGTTAATGAAATCAGTGGCGTAGTGAGGGGTCCCAGCGCCCGGGGCAGGGCAAGTACTGCGTCCCCTGACCCCTGGGCCGTTAGTACATGGCAATGTTTGTTTGCCCGGCCACGTTGAAAAACTGTGTAGAATGTTCGAACATTGGGAGATTTTCTGTCTGTGTGTGTGTGGGGGGGGGGCAATTTTGTATTTATTATTTCTAACCTTTATTTTTTCTTTTAACATTTTGCGCCCCTAAGAATTTGAGCTCGGTGCAACCGCCCCTGCAGCACCCCCCCCCCCAATGCTACGCCACTGGTCGCTACTGCAAGCTTGATGATGTCACATGAAAGTACTCACCAATATCAGAATCCGAGTCCCACTCCCCCTCGTCAGAAGATGGAATACTAAAGAGTTCAGCATTGCCCTCAGCGAATTTGTTGTAGACTTTGATACGTTTAGCCCAGGAGACATCTTCGCCTTTCACCGTGTTCTTTAGTCTCCGCCGAGCATTGGCGAACCAGTTACTCACCTACACACAGAGAACACACAGTTTTAACACAGTGAATATTGGCATGTTTTATTTGAGCCATCAAATTTGACAAGTAAACCGCCGTGCAATGCTCTCTCGCCATTTTGAGTAAAAGTAATATTAACATTGAGGAACATTTTACCAATACTGGGTAAGTCAAAGTTTGCATGAGTTCTAGTCCCGTTCATAGTTATTCAAAGTGTAAGACGCGATGAAAGTGTTCGGTTAAAATTTGCTATGTCCCGTCTTTATCTTCTCCAATTTAAGGAAGGGCAAATTCTGTGAAGTTAATAAAACCAGCCCACTGCCATTTTTTCTACTCAAAATACATATCATAGCTTTCTTGCCCACCAGAGGGTTAATTAAAAATTTCATAAAGACATGATACTTTACTGTTACATTACTGACTAGGATTATCGAAATTTTAGCACCAACGCCACCCTCAAATTATCACAAAAACACCATCAACTTTACCAAAAACACCATCAACTTTACCACAAACACCATCAACTTTTACCACAAAAACCATCAACTTTACCACAAACAACACCAACATTACCACAAACACCACCACCATTACCACAAACACCACCAACATTACCACAAACACCACCACCACCATTACCACAAACATCATCAACATTACCACAAACACCACCAACATTACCACCAACAGTACCACAAACACCACCAACATTACCATCAACATTACCACAAACATCATCAACATTACCACAAACATCATCAACATTACCACCAACATTACCACAAACATCATCAACATTACCACCAACAGTACCACAAACACCACCAACATTACCATTTTATCATCAACTCTTGACAGTATCCTCATCACCATTATCACCACCACCAACCGACATCATCACCACGTCACACACGGCTACAACTGCCACACCACATTCACTCCCCCCCTCTCCCCCCCCCCCCGCACCGTCAGGGCACTCACCTGGGTCAAGGACATTTCACTAATCTTGACCAGCTCCATCTTCTCGCCCTTGGAAGGGTAGGGGTTCTCTCTGTGCTTGTACAGCCACTGCTTCAGTGGACGGGTCATGTCCTGTAGGGTCTGTCGCTTGTGACGGGTCTTCTCGGGCAAGAACTTTCTGTGGGTCAACAGAGCAAAAAGACCATGGGTGAGTTGGATGGTGGATGATGTCATGGGTTGGTCAAGGTGTGGTTGGGGTGGGGAGAGGAAGATACGCTGGGGTGGAGAGGGGGTCCTCCATGAGGACAGGCCGTGGGTGTGAGCATGAAACGGGTTGGTTATGAAAAGGATATAATTATATGAATGAATTTCGAGACTGGCAGATAAATATAATGAGATTCAGAGAGAGAGAGAGAGAGAGAGAGAGAGAGAGAGAGAGAGAGAGAGAGAGAGAGAGAGAGAGAGAGAGAGAGAGAGACAGAGACAGAGAGAGTCAGAGACAGAGAGACACAGACAAAGAAGAGAGACAGAGAGAGACAGAGGGAAAGAAATAGAGAGAAGAGAGACAGAGAAAGAAAGAGACAGAGAGACACACACAGAGAGAGAGAGAGAGAGAGAGAGAGAGACCAGAGAAATAGAGAAGAGAAAGATACAGACATACAGACAGACAGATAGGCGGACAGACATAGAAAGGAGTTTGACATGTAACAACATGGAGCAAACTAGATCCCCCCTTGTTCTGAAATAGAAAAGTAAAAAATAAAACTACTCCTGAAAGAAGAATGGATATGGAGAAGCTTCGAGCGTAGACTTGACGGCGCGTCGGTTGCAGAGCGCCTCTGTTGTTCAAGCGCAAAAGACATTTAACACGTGAGTACAAAATGACACGATAATCTCCAGCTTTTAGCAAAATGGCAGTTTGAAAAAACAAACAGCCCCCCCCCCCCCACCCCCAAACTCTCTTCCCCCCCCCACCCCAAAAAATAAACCACACACACGCACGGGGCTCACACACACATCTTTGCTTATCTTCAATTATTTTCGACATCCGGACAATCCAACACACTGACAGATCAACCCGATACACGGGGACAGAAAGGGAGAGTGAGAGAGAGAAAGTGAGAGAGAGAGAGCGAGAGAGAGAGACAGAAAGAGTGAGAGAGTGAGAGAGAGAGGGGCACTGACAATGAGAAAGAGACAGTAAGAGAGAGAGAGAGAGAGAATGAGAAAGAGAGAGAGACAGAGAGAGAGAGAGAGAGAGTGAAAGAGCCAGAGAAGGTATTACCTTAAAAATACATGTATAGGGGACATCCAAAGGAATAGTGAAATCTACATACAAATAAATAAAAACATCAAAAACAACAAAATTCTCCTTAAAAGTTCGATATTTCTCCGTTTCTCTGCTGCACAGTCATCAAAAATAGCTCTCCGACCTAAATTCCTTAATGCCAAAGACCTTGAAGAGCAAGTGCACTGATAGGCGAAAATCAGGATAATGAGGCCCCAAGCGGGCATCACGTTCGCGCCATGGGAATTTTGGTGCTCTCGTGAGCAAAATATAGAAGAAGTTTGTCTTTAACCATAATCTTGAGGGCTTTGATAATGAGGACAGTGCTGATTCTCTGCTGCATCGCCTGTACACGGCCTTTGGGGACTAATTAGAAAGATGGTCATTCATTAACTGGAGCAAAGGTCATTTCCGGAGATTGGTTTGCATTCATCAAAATGGTTCCCTTAGAATGACAAGTTTCTTTCTTTACTTTTATGGCTGAACTGAGTTACACACTACACACTACTTCTGCAGGCCGTCTCTATTGTGTGTCAAAGTATCAAGCGGATTCGGCGTATAGTTTGTAGGCTGTTGTTACTTGTACGTAAGTACTCCAAGCGTTTTGCGCTAAGGGGCACGTACGTATATGTACCTATCCCTAACCCCGTCCTTATCCTCAATCCTAAATCTTATCGAATCCCTAACCCTACCCCTTACCCTTTCAACCCCAAAAAACAGGAGCAAGACAAAAAGAAAATCTGAAAGAATTATTAATTAATATAGATTGAGGAGTATTTCGGGAGGAGCTCTCTAGCTCTGGGGTCACAAAAAGCTTTGAAATACGTACCCCTATCGCAAAAAACTTGGGGGACATAGTTTACGTACAAGTAACAACATTCTAATTTGTAAGTATTACTAAAAAAAAACAACAACAAAAAACAACCTCTGTCCAAAAGCTCTAAAAGCCGATGAAACTTCAATCATCAATTTCTCAAAAGTTGATGGAAGGGACTTGAAACCTTGT
The DNA here is from genome assembly GCA_963931925.1 of Onchidella celtica. NCBI lineage: Eukaryota > Metazoa > Mollusca > Gastropoda > Systellommatophora > Onchidiidae > Onchidella > Onchidella celtica. Next base: position 39,280,706 of record OZ007583.1, on the reverse strand, counting down.
CGTTCTAAGGGGGGCGTAAAGTCCATATTTGTGTTACGGTTGATGTCGTCGACCAAATTTCTAGACAAAAACATTAGTTCTCATGTCTGTCTTCCTCCTACTTTTCTCAGGATTCCATTCTTCTGTCCATCATTTTCTTTTCTCCATTTCTCTTTTTTCCCCTATTTCCTTCTTGGTTTTAGCCTTTTATTTTTAGGAGGTTGTCTGCCCTTGGCATTTACACCTCACTTTTTCTCTTTGTTTGTTCTTGTTTTTGTGTAACGGTAGGGATTAAAAAAAATTATTATTAATTTTGCCCGTGCAGCTGCCTTGTTCAGCCTGCTCTTCTCGATTTCCAACTGCCAGGGTATCTTTAACGTGCGCAATGTGCACACGGGCCCTCCGAGATTTTCGTCCCTATGCAAGAAGACTAGGTGCTCGATCCTACTTACCATGAGATCAGGCACAGGGTTTTTCCCCCAAAAATTCCAACATGCCTGCACCAACCGGGGATCGAACCCGGTACGTTCGGCATGAGAGGCGTAGTACCTCGCCTCTAGACCAACGTTCCTTCTTTCTCTCACTGTGGTACTTTCTTTACATTTACGCGTCGCTTGTTCCCCCAATCTGTCGCCCATCAACACTTGTAATCTTAATGTGTCTCATGAGTCTGTAAATAATTTACGCCCCATGTCAATGTGCTACAAAGGATTATTTATTATTTCTATGCTTTTTACAAGTTTAGACAAAAGGTTCCTTTGACTTGACCTCACAAGACCATGACTGTTTTAGCTCTTTATTTTAGGAGGTTTCGCTGCTCTTGGTGTTTACACCTCACTTTTTCTTTGTTTTGTTTTTTTAAAAATCATTTTTCTTGTTCATGTTTTTGTTTCGTGTTTCTGGGAGAGATTAGTTGTTTGTTTTTAAATTCTGCACGGGCAGCCGGCCTTGTTCGGCCTGCCCTTCTCGACTTTCAACTGCCAAGATATCTTTAACGTGCGCAACCTGCACAAGTGCCCTCCGAGATTTTCGTCCCTGTGTGAGAAGACGGTGCTCGTTCCTGCCTACCACAGGATCAGGGACAGGGATTTCTTCCCCCTAAATTCCAACATGCCTCCACCGACCAGAAATCGAACCTGGTACCTTCGGCATGAGAGGCCAGCATCTGGCCTCTAGACCAACGTCATAAAACTGGCGGATCTCTAAGTTTATAAACTACTTTTATCAGAACAATAGCATGCCAGTGCATGACCGTCCACATGTAAATATTGGTGGCGTGAATGAAAAATACCCGTACAGAATTGCTCTGAAGGAGACTGACACACGCACGCACTCACCCTCGGCCTCCCCTCGTTCCGGATACTGCACCCGTTCATTTCATACATTCTCAAGCCGGCCCGAATGTAGGTGCGCAAAATCACGGGTGCGTAAACCAATAATTAGTGCGCGAATAGAGCGTAAACGCCCCGTTACCTCGTTACTTCCAGCAGCCATAATGCCCCAGGTGTGTACCCCACTTTCCTGAGCTGTGGGGTCACCAATTATTGTTAATGTTCATGTGAGAGCCGCCCACGATAGGTGACCCAACAACACAAACAAAAGAAGATTGTTGTTACTCGTACGTACGTACGTACTCCAAGTTTTTTTGCGCCAGGGGTACGTACTTTAAAGCCTTTTGTGACTCCAAGGCTAGAGAGCTCCTCCCGAAATACTCCTAACAACTGCGTTAATTAATTATTCTTTCAGATTTTCTTTTTGTTTTCCTCCTGTTTTTTTTTTATATTTAAATGGCAATACGAAATACAAAACATAATTACAAATAATGGAAAGTCTTTTTCTTTCTAAAGACACGGCTAAAATAGGGAGTTAATTTACCAGCACGGGTCAATATACACCGGTGACATCACAATACTGAGCAAACAATTGCTGTTTATTGCTCCCAGATGGCCTTGTCTTGACAGGGGGAATTACTCGCTGACAACCTGTGTCATAAAGTGCACATGCACCGGCAAAAAACCGTGCCAATCAATCATTTCATCACTCAGAAACAAAAGATCAAAGACACACTTGCCGCTACCACTCGTGCGCAACGGTAAACAGGCATTTTCTGCCCCCTCCTCTCTCTCTTTCTCTCTTTCTCTCTCTCTCTCTCTCCCTCTGCGGCACCCTCCCTGCTGGGAGCCTACGTTTACCGCTGATCAACAAGAACAGTAAAAAATGTTAACATTCTCTTTCAATGTTTTGTCTATTGGGGATAGTCCAAGAGAGAGAGAGAGAGAGAGAAAGAAAGAGAGAGACAGAGAGAGAGAGAGGGAAGAAGAGGGGTGGAGATGGAGATATGGACAGAAAGACAGAAAGAGAAATAAGCGGCGAGGAAATTGAAAAAGAGAGGTACAGAGAGAGAGAGAGAGAGAGAGAGAGAGAGAGAGAGAGAGAGAGAAAAGGAAAGAAAGAAAAAGAAAGGCGTTGGAATAAAAAAGACAGAGAGGGGAGTAAAGGAGAGAAAGAAAAAGAGAGAGGGGAGAAACAGAGAGAGAGAAAGACCGAGAGACAGAAAAAAAGAGACAAAAAGAGAACCGGGGCGCAGGCAAGATAGAGGGACAGAGAAGGAACGGGAGAAAGAGAGAAAGAAAGAGGGGGGGGGGAAGAAAGAAACAAAAATAGAGATACACTGAGAGAGAGAAAAAGAAAGACAGAAAAGGCCAGAAAGGAAGGAAGAAAACGAAAGGGGAAAGGATAATAATAATATAATAAAAAAGAGGGGGGGGGGGAAAGACAGAGAGAGAGAGACAAGTAGACAGAAAGATAGATAGAGAGAGGTATAGATAGACAGAGAGAGAGAGAGAGAGAGACAGAGATAGATAGATAGATAGATAGATAGATAGATAGATAGATAGATAGATAGATAGATGATAGATAGATAGACAGATAGATAGATAGATAGATAGACAGACAGACAGACAGACAGACAGACAGACAGACAGACAGACAGACAGACAGACAGATAGACAGATAGATAGATAGATAGATAGATAGACAGATAGATAGATAGATAGATAGATAGATAGATAGATAGATAGATAGATAGATAGATAGATAGATAGATAGATAGAGATTTTATTATGCTAACACCGAGTCATATTTTGCTAGTCCAGCCTTGTTCCAATGACGTTCCCAGCATCGCTATGTGAATGATGTTTGCACAGCTTCCAACCTATTTCTCCTCTATGTGATATTTCTAGACAGCTAAGGCGTGACATAATATAAACAATTGCCTCAGTGAATGTTAAAGTGCAAAGTCGTGACTGGCAGGAAAGTAAACCAGGGCGAGGAACACGAGGGGTGATCTCCGTTAACTCCGTCATATCCGTGCATCTCCGTGCATTCGTACTTTTTTGTTTGTTACCTACAATGCTGTGTAGTGATTGTTTTTTTAGTTTCCTAGTATCCATCCATCTATCCACCCATCCATCCATCAATTCATCATCCATCCATCATCCATGCATCCATCCAACCTTCCATTCATCCATCCAGGCATCCATCTATCTATTCATCAACCATCCATCCACCATCCATCCATCATCCATGCATCCATCCGCCCTTCCATTCACATCCATCTAGGCATCCATCTATCCATCCATCCACCCATCCATCCTTCCATCCATCCATCCATCCATCCACCCCTCCATTCATCCATACATCCATCCATCCGACTAATCATCCATCTATCCAGCCATCCACTCACCCACCCAGTTGGGGGAGGGGGAAATTGGTATCAGTGTTTTTTGGGGGGGGGGGGGGCGGGGCGGAGGGTGGGGGTGAGAGTGATGACCTATAAGAAAAGGATTTTTTGTATGAAGTGGCTCTCACGGGTTGTTTCAGTGACATCCATTTTGATGACCCTGCAGGTGGCGCATGAAAATGAATCACTACAATGCCGAATTATGGCAAAACACCGTAATAGTATGTGCCATGGACTAATTTATACAGTCCTGAGGATGAACACGCAAAGACAACAATACGCGCTGCGCTTCGTTCATTTCCATTTTACTCCCAACAGCTATGGCCCAAACAAATGACTGGTCGGACAAAATTAACGTGTTCAGGTCTTTTATTTTAGGAGATTCGCTGCTCTTGGCATTTACATCTCACTTTTCTTGTTTTTATTTGTCTTGTTCTGGTCTCTGTGTGGTTTTGTGGTAGAGATTAGTTGCTTTTTTTTTTATAGAATTTTGCTCCTTGTTCGACTTTCAACTGCCAAGATAGCTTTAACTCGCGCAGCGTGCACATGGACCCTCCGAGACTTTCGTCCCTATCAAAGAAGACTAGGTACTCCATCTTACCTACCGCTGGATCAGGGACAGGAATCTCTCTCTCCCCCCCCCCCCCCACCTCCAAAACAATAACAACACCTGAACCAACTTTTCCCATATCTTTTCAGATGTAAACCATTTTCACACGCCGCGAAAGAAAAATTAATAGTCTCCAACCCTTCCACACTTGAAACGCGAAAGATGAATTAAATTCGTCATTAATTAGTAGAACCACTCTAAAGGCACACCGGGGCGCCGGGTAATTATCTCAAGCAGAGCCAGGAAAAAAGAAACGAAAACAACAACAACAACAACAAAAAATGTGACATTTTCTGAAATAAAATCTCAGCGGTGCTGAAGGTTTTTGGCAAGCAGTCGAGAAGGAGTTCAACGGCCTCTTGAAACAAGATTAAATCAATAAGCGAGGTGGAGGATGCACTTTTACCTGGCTCGTGACTTCGTAGTTTGTAATTTCTTTGTGGTATGGGAAGCATTCACTCCGCATTACAATTAACGAAGGAGGGAGGGGGAGGGGGGGGGGTCTGCGTTGATTATAAATTCTAATAAACAAATATTGAAAGTGAATTAGGCTAAATGTTAGAAATGAAAGTTTCATAAATCTCGAAGAAACTTAGAAAATATCATTAATTTGTCGGTCTGTCTTTCCCTCCCAGGATAATCCGTCTGTCCTTCCGTCCATCCCTGCATCCATCCACTCACTCACTCACTCACCCATCCATCCATCCATCCAACCACGCCTCCATCCACCCATCCATCCATCCCACGACAACATCACACCGATCTCTTATCTCCCAACCTCCAGAATCGACATTTCGTCACCCCGAACATTTGCCCGAAACTTGCAAAGGCCAACTGTATCACTGAAAGGTCGCAGCTTTCAGATGCCCGAGATTACTCCTCAAATATCAAAACTGTAATTAGATAATCTGATAGTGCCAGGAAAGCAAAAGGTCTTCATTTCAATATCCCGATAGCTCACGCCGATCCAAAGGAACGACACCCCAAAGGTCAGAGGTCGATGGACTTGATCTACGAAAGGTCACAGGATCCGTGCATCTTGCGGGAGAAAAAATGCCCTCGACACCTGGCTCGGAAAGGAATGTAATTATACATTCAATAATAATAATAATAATAATAATAATGGATGGCATTTATATAGCGCATATCCATTTTTAAAAAATGCTCTATGCGCTTTACAGAAACAACATGATTGTCAACTACAGAGCAGAATGGAGCGCCTGCAGAGCGCTCAACACACTGCACTGCTTCTTTCTCTCTCCCTGTCTCGTCCACACTCTCTCTCTATCTCTCTCTATTTCTCTCTATCTCAGAGCAAATTGTGACGCAGCCTGTTAGGCGCAGTACACAACTCACAACAGTTCACAACTCACAACAGAAATAATATCCGAATATTTATTAATAATAATATATATTTAATAATGAATCATAAATTTTGTTGTTGCTGGTGGGGGGAGAGGGGGTGTGGGGGGGGGGGGAATGATAATTATGGATAAATTTTAATCTATCAATTTCAATTTTGCAATATCCGTGAAGAATTATGCCTAAACGTTTCTAAATAAGAGAAACTGAGAGTTCTGCACAATTGTTATGTAATTATGTCCCGCGTAGGATTTCCGATCAGTGTGTATATTGGGAGGATGAAAGACAGTCTCTTTTCTCAGCCAAAAAGTTCTGTTTCTATAATCTGCATACATGAATAACAAATGCTTATTCCTTATCTTTCTCTCTCTCTCTGTCTCTCTGTCTGGCTCTCCGTGTCTCCTTTCCATGTCTCTCTCTCTCTCTGTCTCTTCATCTCCCCCTCTCTATCTCTCTCTCTCCTTGTTTCTCTCACTATATCTCTCATTATTGTCATACAATATAATAATATATTATCACCCCTTTCTCTTCCACCTTTTCCCTCACTCTATCCCCAACCTCCCTCACTCTCTCTTTGTCCCTCCTTCTGTGCACCCCGCACCCCCCTCCCTCCAAAATTCTCTCCTTCAGTGTTCCACAACCTTTTTTCCTACTCATTTTACCAAATTGAGGAGCGTCGCAGCAACAGCTCCAACATATTACGGGGATTTTCGGTGACGTTCAGTCTTTTTAGGGTTAGGGTTAGGGTTAAGGTGCACAGTCCAGAGATTGCAGCACCCATGGCAGTGTTCGGTAGGACGAGAAATCCCTTAGCCGATGACCTGTGTTTGGGGGTGTGTTGCTGCCCCGCTCCTGAATTTGGTAATGTGATTACGAAAAAAAATCACGCATCCCGCCCTCCTCACTTCTGATAGGGATATTATAACATGAGCGTATAATTAGGGTAAAAAACAAAAAATGAACGAAAGATTCAATATAACTGGACCACCACCATGACACCATCCCTATCACAGATTATCTACAATTTGCTCTGAGATAGAGAGAGATAGAGAGAGAGAGAGAGAGAGATGGTGAGAGAAAGAAAGAGCGAGTGAGAGAGCTTCTGTACAGCGCATAGAGCATTTCTAATGGCAATGGATAATTATGCGCTACATGCCATCCATTATTATTATTATTATTATTACCGTGCACCACCATCGCCACGTACCACTACCACAACAATCTCACCTCCCAACACTAACACCATCACCATCATCACCACCACCACCACCATCACTTCCACCATCACAGAGACCGCCACTACCACAAAAATACCACTCAAATACAAAATTAATGAATCTTCACTGTTTTCTCAAGGCTGATTTAATTTGTTTATATTCTACAAACTGAAGCGCAAAATATCCCCAAGAAACAGACTATTGACAAAGCTTGAAGTATAATAATAATGATATACGTTTCCTCATCCCTGCACAAAAAAAGTGTTACTTTCGTCCCAACCCAACCCATTCTCCTACCCTCTCCTGCTCCCCGTCAGATTTTCTGTTTACCCCCCCCCCCCCCGCCCCCGCCCCCACATACACACCATTGCCCCTCACTAGCGGTTAAAAAATAGTTACCCTTCGACCTTTCCATTTCCAATCTATGGTGCGAGATCGTGCGTGTATGCATGTCACTACAATACAGTGTATCTTCACCCCCACTGCCGTCATACCGACAAACACCGTAATAGGCAAAAAAACCCAATATTTCACAGGAGACGAAAAAAAAACACAAAATAAAAACAAAGAAACGGGGGTGGTGGTTCAATTAAATACACACAATTTAAATATCCAATTATACAATATCAATTAACAAACATCCAAGATTTGTAAATCAAATTAAAGAGGACAGATATGTAATTATTATCCCATGTGTGCAAATTGATGGTAGTTCTGGGTCAGACACTGATGACAGCGCAGTTCAATTCATTGGTAAACAACATTAAACAGTTCATTTTTGTGTATTCATTTTTCAGACACCCTGTGTTTCGTGTTATTCATTGTTCATTTTCCATATAATTATTACGATCTCAGGTCCTTGTGTGTTCCAACTCCACTTTCTACACAACTGAGAAATTGGAAGTTAATCGTTTGTGTCTTTAGATATTATGATAAAGAGTTAGAATACATCGGAACTGTGAAACAGCTTGATAAATGCCACAACGTATGTTAAATACGTGTCAAACGTGGGATAGGGATCCGTTGGTCTAAAGGCAAAGTGCTGGCCTCTAGTTCTTATGCTGAAGGTACCGGGTTCGATCCAAGGTCGGTGCAGGCATGTTGGAATTTTTAATTTTCATTTTTGTATTGTCTTGGGGGGGGGGGGGGTGCACGTTAAAGATACCTTGGCAGTTGAAAGTCGAGAAGATCAGGCCGAACAAGACCGCTGCACGGGCAAAGTTCTGAAAAACTAATCCCCCTGCCACAGAAATACACAGAAACAAAAAAACAAGTAAAAAAAAAAAAAAGAAGTGAGGTGTGAATGTCAAGAGCAGCCAATCTTCTAAAATAAAGACCTACAAAACAAAACACACAAGTACACGTCGTGTGAATGTGTACATTTGTTATACCTTTTCTACATACATGACATGTATTAAAAGATGTCCAGGCTGTTGTTGTTTTTTTAAAAGAAAAATGGAGACAGAACAAACAAGAACTGGGGCCACGATTTTGTGACTACCAAAAAGAAATTACTAATGGTAAATAATAACCCAGACAGAAAGACAAAGCATGTTTTATGCTATGAAAAATAATGATGTCAAAGGGTGAATATGACTGAAAATGTCGCATACCGCCTTTGCCATAGTAGGGCAGCTACAGGGCAATGCTACCGACATGCACACGTACTTTATTTACCGGGGCCAAGGTCAGTGATCTTTAAGTAGGTCATGGGCAGGGAAGGGAGGTGGTGGCTGACCACAAATACTCCTTCAGCATAATTGGTAGCTATCTCAACATGCTGCTGTTGCATGTAGTGTTGTCAGCGTGTGTTACTTATGGTAATGTTGTTTTTGTTTATACTGTATTTTTCTTATATTATACTGGCCGATAGATAGATAGATAGCTAGATAGATAGATAGACAGATAGATAGATAGATAGATAGATAGATAGATAAATAGATAAATAGATAGATAGATAGATAGATAGATAGATAGATAGATAGATAGATAGATAGATAGATAGATCTCAATTCCCGGTAAACACAAAGAGTTCAGCCTTGCAGTAATTGAGGTCACGTCTATAAATAACCCCAGCCCAGCTGATGCACGAGTCAACGACCGGAGGAATAATAATAATAATAATAATGTATAGCATTTATATAGCGCATATCCATTTAAAATGCTCTATGCGCTTTACAGAAACAACATGTCAACCACAGAGCAGAATGGAGCTGCCGGCGAAGCGCTCAACACACTGCACTGCTTCTTTCTCTCTCCCTGTCTCGCTCACTCTCTCTCTCTCTATCTCAGAGCAAATTGTAGCGCAGCCTGTCAGGCGCAGTTCACAACTCACCACAGTTCACAACTCACAGCAGTTCACAACTCACATCAGTTCACACAACACACAACTCAAATAATATTTGAATATTTATTAATAACAATATATATTTAATAATGAATAATAATAAATTTTGTTGTTGCTGGTGGGGGATGGGGGGGGGGGATGATATGGATAATTTTTAATCTATTAATTTCAATTTTCGTATGTGCATTTTTGCCTTAGCCAGAAAATGAGGATTGAAGTTTGGTCGGGAAACCACAGTGCAATAAACACAAAGGACTTTCATCACGATCCCTATGAAGTTTAGTGATCAAAAGCTAGATACCAACATAATTATGAGCGTAAAGATAACGCAGCCTCTGACCTTTCTGTACTGGAGCTGTTTTGACATTAGCACTCAACCCAGTCCTTTCCACCCCTCCCCGGCACCACCACCTCCTCCCACAACTGCCTTGTTCCCTCCCCCTTCCCCAACACACCCCCCCCCATCCTCCCTTTCACCCTACAAGCAATGTGACATGTACGCCTATGTTCCTACTACATGTTTTCCCTACCCAGGGTACGGAAGTACTGTGAAGTTACTACAACTGATACCACTAGGGCCAAGTGGAACCAGCCAACCCTTTGATCTTTCACCGATAGGTCACTGACCTGTACCGCAGAGGTTCGAAGGTTTCCCAGGTCACAATGTCAAGGCCGGGCCGGGCGGGGCCAGGCCGAGGACAATCGGTGGCAGCAGCAACATTATCGACATGTTGCAGTGAAATCTCAACATGGCCGATGTTTGTACTCCGAAATTCCTCTCCCCCCCCCTCCCCCTTTAGTTCCCGAGGTCTTGGAAAACCTGTTATGGGCAGATTTGGATGATGTATCGTTGATGGATGATAAAGTCAGGTATTTGCCATATTGTCGTAGTATGTGCATTTTTGCCTTAGCGAGAAAATGAGGATTGAAGTTTGGTCGGCAAAGGGGCGGGAACGCATAAAACATTACGTCAAAAACATATATCTCGAATAGTTTTAACCGATTGGAATGACACTTATACTTAATTAAATTAGGAGTGACAGAACCACTTTTATGACAAAACTTCAAAATCGGCAAAATGTCACATACAACAATATGGCATTATTATACCCCTCGATGAAGCTATATTCGACAACCGGTTCATTGTTCGTGAGGACTATAGAAATGGTAGTTTAATACATAACTATTACAAGCGTTCATATCACGTCAGTTTTGGAGTAGAATCGCCCTATTTCCTATACAAGATGTTCAGTTATTCTAGGACAAAATAATGAAAGGTTTCACCACGACTTTTACTTTGATGTTTTGTGTTGCTTTGATTCCATCTCGCCGTTTTTGAGTCGGCGTAGTGGTCGGGTGGTTGGAGCACTTATCACAGTGTGCGAAAGCTCAGAGGTTCAATTCCCTCCGCGGACGCGGCCTAATCTTGTGTCACGCGGAGTTTTTAAGGTACTCATGCGGCCGAAGTCAAGTCTCTGACCAAGCGTCATTGTTTCAAGTTGAACAAGGAACGTAACCCACCACCCCATCCCCCAAAACAAATAAACAAAACCGAAGGAATCGTTCATGACCAGCTGAAATGCTAAATGTTTGTTTCTACTGAAAAATAGATATTGTGTGTGTTCTGGACGTCAACGGGAGATAATTACATTGAGAGAGACCGTTAAGCTACGGTTTGCTAAGGGTTATGTGCCGCTTTTACTGTTATTTTTCTGTTGGCTCGTTTGTCAGTTCTGCTTGTTTGTTCCCAGGCATGCGGGCTGTTTTCTGTCAGTGTTGAGATTGGCGTTCAGTAACAGAAGAAAGTTAGACAGAGTGGAAAGATGTGCTTGCCACATTGGTTTTGTTGGCTGTTTTTAAAGGCTGTTGTTACTTGCACGTACGTACTCCAAGTGTCTTGCGCTAGGGGTGCGTAACGTATACGTACCTATCTCTAACCTCGACCTTATCCTCAACCCTAAATCTTATCGAATCCCTAACCCTGCCCCCTTCCCGTTTCAACCAAAAAACAGTTGGAAACAAAAAGAAGATCTGAAAGAATAATTAATTAAGGCTGTTGTTGGGAGTATTTTGGGAGGAACTCTCGAGCCCTGGAATCACAAAAGGCTTTAAAATACGTACCCCCAAGGCAAACAAAAAAATTTGTGGGACGCACGTACTTGTAAGAACATTCGATGTCAACACAGCCCAGTACAGAAAAGTCAGAGGCTGCGCTATCTTTCCTGTCGTATGTTTGTATCTAGCTTTGACCACCAGTGACTTCACAGGAATGATGACAAAGGTCCTTTGTGTTTATTGCATTGCGGTAGTTCTTGTTGTTGTTGATGTCGATGATGATGATGGTGGTCGCTGCAGTTCATTCTGTTGCTGTTACTTCTGGGAGAGGTTGGGGAGGGGGAGGGGGGCGGGGGGGGGGGTCGACAGTAAAAAATAATTTTAGGAAGGTTTACCTCTGCATGATATTTTCTCCCATGTCACACACGGGAAATGGTGTCAGCCAATGCTGAAGGTATTTGGTTACTGATGTAGACTTCAAACACACCCGAAGAAGGCATTTATGCCCGTGAAGAAGGCATTTATGCCCGTGAAGAAGGCATTTATGCCTGTGGATCAGTGAAAAAAATCGTTTTCTAAGGTAGACCCCTCGCGCGTCTTGTTCTTTCTGAAGGAGTCTGAAATCTACTAGTTGGTGTAAAGATTGTCAGCCGATTCACAAACCTCGTTCTAGATCCATACTAATGAAACAATTTTATACGGAAACATTATCATTCTGTTATACTTTTATTTGGGACATTTTAATGATTGATCTAGCTCTGTGAATGAAGATGCTGTAACCCGGAAGGTATCCAAAAAACAGGGAAAGGTACAAAGTGGCCATTTGTCGTGGTGACGCGCCTTGGACCCCAAAAAATTCAAACTGAAGTCACTGAAGTCCTCGCGCAGCACAAACTTTCGCCAGGTATTTGCCATAATTGTTGTATGTGCATTTTTGCCTGTTCGAGAAAATGAGGATTGAAATTTGGTCGGAAAAGGACTTAAAACGCATAAAATATTGCGTCACAAACACATACCTCGAAAAGTTTTTGAACGATTAGAATGACACTTATACAATCATAGTGAAATTATGAGTGAGAGAACCACTTTCATGACAAAACTTCAAGATCGGCAAAATGTCACATACAATAATATGACATGGCAAATACTCCTCGATTTTATCTGGTAACTACCACATACATGAAAATGGTCCGATTATTCACCTTGGCATTAATGCATCACCCAGGTGGCGTTGTGCGTGCCCGGAAATGGGTCGGAGGGGTGGGGGGGGGGGGGGGTCGGGGTCGGAAAGGGGGGGGGGGAGATCACGGGCAAGGGTCATGCATAAATTTTATACAGGCTTTACTTTCCCCCGAGTTTGTCGTCAATGCATTGGTTGGCTAATCCCGGACAACAATGAGGGCTTTTTGTATTGTATGAGAGAGAGATTTAGATTGGCGAGGTGTACTCGAGACGTCCGTGGATTGTAAAGCCTCAAGTCGTAACTCTGGTGATCAGTGAAAACTGTCAGGTCAAACTCGTGTACAACGCACTCTTTTTCATTATTATTATTATTTTTAGTTGTTATTTTGTAGAAAATCTGGCATTTCCTGGCTCTTTTTCTCTTTATTCTGTTCACTGCCGGATTTAGACATGATGAGCTGCCAAATTATAATACGGTGGCCAAACTAGCTTAATGTAAGAGTGGCGTACAATAAACTTCAGATGTTCAAGAGCCACAAGATATGAAGAAAATTTATACACACGTTTTTTTGCGACTTTAGTTCTTATTTCTTCCAACTCCGCTTTTTACACAACTGAGAAATTCCACGCTAAACGTTTGCGACTTTATTATTATGACAAGGAGTTAGAATAAATCGGAACTGTGAAACAGCTTGATAAGTGCCATAGCTCATTTTAAACAAGTGTCAAAATATGCATTTGTTATATCTCTTCTACATACTCAAAGATCTCCATTTATCACAAAATGGAGGTAGAACAAACAAGAACTAATGTCGTGTTTTATTGTTACATACACATTTTGTTGCCAAAATTTTGTAGAAATCATCCAACATATTTCCAAGAGACGCATATTGAGGTTGAAGAGCCGCATGTGGCTCGCGAGCCACGGTTTGAGAACCCCTTCTATGATTATAAATAACCGAGGCCCCTTGCTCAGAGGTTACACCAGGTCTCACCAAGGTGCTTGTCAAAACACCTTGAGTCGCCCAAAAACAGATAAAACTAAATGAAAACATGTAAGATAAGATAAGATAAGATAAGATAAGATAAGATAAGATAAAATATAACTTTATTATGCTATTTCCAGGAAATTTGTTGTCACAGCATCAGTAGTGGTACAACAGTAAACACAATATCTAAGACCTACAGGTCTTTAACGCATACCACAAACTCGCACATCGCTCACACAACATCTCCAGCAAATAAGAACATTCCTGTGCTTTATAATTATTTGAAAACAAGGTATTTAAATGAAAAACTACAATTTATTTTCAAATAACCTCATTTACTGATTACATAATTATCTGTCATTAATTTGGCTAGTTCATAGATTGTAGTATAGCCTGGAAACAATACTTAAACTCACCTCCTCTTCTGTTTTATATCTTCTTCTGAATCGTTTGTTCTTCCTTCACTCTCAATGTGGTTCATCACCGTATTTTATGGCTCTTGTTATATTACGTACTCATCCCAAACGCCTTGCGCTAGAGGCGCGTACGGATACATACCTATCCCTAACCCCGTCCTTATCCTGAACCCTAAATCTTATCAAATCCCTAACCCTGGCCCCTTACCCTTTCAACCCCAAAAAATTAGGAAAACAAAAAGAAAATCTGAAAGAATAATTAATTAAAGCTGTTGTTAGGAGTATTTCGGGAGGAGCTGTCTAGCTCTGGAGTCACAAAAGGCTTTAAAATACGTACCCCTAGCGCAAAAAACTGTGGGGAACGTACGTACTTGTAACAACATTCTTTTTATTTCTCTTTTTCTTTCTTTTCTACCTCATGCCTCGTACGTACCCCTGGCGTCAAAAAATGTGGGGAACGTACGTACTTGCAACAGCATTCTTTTTTTATTCATCTCTTTCTTTCGATTCTACCTCCTCCCTCCTGCTCCGTCTTCCTCTTGCACCATTTACCTTCACCCCTGCCTCTCTTACTGACTGCATTTCCCTCTCATCCCTCTTCTGTCACTCTCTCTCTCTCTCTCTCTCTCTCTTATCTCCTCCATTCTGTATTCTTCTGGCCCCTCTTTTCTTATCGAGTTTTTTTTTTTTTATGCTGGGCAAAGAGTGTAGTCATTCCCTCCTTACTCCGTCCCACCCCCACCTCTCAACATCCCCACTGCTTTATCAAAGTAGCCCCCCCCCCCCCACCCCTCCCCTCAGGCCCACCCCAATTCAACCATGAGCTGCCTGTCCCCGCAAGGCCGTGGGTGCGATAGATCCCTTAGACCTGACCACTTCACATCACAGGAGTGAGTACTGCTGACTCGGCGAAACCCCTCACGCGCGTGTGTTTCTCTTTCTCTCTCTCTCTCTCTCTCTCTCTCTCTCTCTCTCTGTCCACCCACGGGCTTGATTAATGACTCACACAATTAATTATGTTATGGACATAGTTACCTCCACCCACACACGTAGGTATACTGTTTATGTCCTCTTGTGCTTCTCTCGTATTATACTGTCATCTTTCTCTCTCTCCCTCTCTTCCTTTCTCTCTCTCTTTCTTTGTTTCTTTCTCTTTGCCCCTCTCTTCCTTTCTCTCCCTCTCTCTCTTTCCTCTGTCTTTCTTTCTCTTTTCTTTCTCTCTCTCTCTTTATTTCTCTTTGCCTGTCTTCCTTTCTCACTCTCTGTCTGTCTTCCTTTCTCTCAGCCTTTCTCTCTCTACCTCTCTCTTTCTCTCTGTCTCTCTTCTTTTCTCTCTCTTTCTCTCTCTGTCCCTTCTATCTCTCTTTGTCTATTTCTCTCTCTCCTTCGTTCTCTATCTCTCTCTCTCTCTCATTTGACCATCTTCCTGCGTTCAGGAAATCGAGGAAAAAAACACCTTACCCCCCCCCCCATCCCACCGGCCTTTTGTTTTAAGGGAATCTCACCCCCCCCCCTCCCAAAGCATCCTGCCCTCGAACCAGATATAAAGAGAACTTCCGTTAAAGACAACATTGGTTAAAGACAACATTGATTGCTAATAAGCTGTGATTCTTGGGGACAAGGTGGTCGCCTCTCATGCCAAGGGTCCCGGGTTCAAAACCCGGGCAGTGCAGGCATGTTGGAAATTGGATTTTTCTCATATTTTCAATTCCCTGGTCCTATTGGGGGGTAGGATCGAGTATCTAGTCTTCTCGGATAAGGACGAAAAAATTCGGAGGGCCCGTGTGCACGTTGCGCACGTTAAAGATACCTTGGCAGTTGGAAATCGTAAAGAGCAGGCCGAAAGGCCGCTGCCCGGGCAAAATTGAAAATTGAAATTAATAGAATAAAAGTTATCCATATCTCTCCCTCCACTCTCCACCCCTCTTCTCCTCTCCTTC
>OZ007583.1:39252367-39259867 GCA_963931925.1 Onchidella celtica | reverse complement strand
GCTATCAGTTTTTCTTCACCAAGTGACAACCTCTGCTGTTTCCAGCAGCCCCAAATAAAACCATCGGATATACCACGCTAGTCTAGTGGACTGGAGAACAAAATAACATTAGTAGTAAAAAAAATGAATGATGAGATTTGCCTTCACACACACACACCAACACACATATGGACAGACATACACACGCATACTTGTACATACACACTCTCTCAAGCATACACCCATCCATCCACTTCTCTACACACACACAGGACAGACATACACACGCATACTTGCACGGACACACTCTCTCAAGCACACACCCATCCATCCATTCCCCTACACACACACAGGACAGACATACACACGCATACTTGTACACACACACTCTCTCAAGGACACACCCATCCATCCACTCCCCTACGTGAGATCATGATCGTTCTTCAGTCTACTTTTTGAGGGGCGGCAACCCCCCCCCCCCCCACCCCCACCCACCCAACTCCTCCCACCCTCTCCCCCGTCCTTACCACCTCCCCCTCCATCATTTTCTCATCACGGGTACATCAAACAGGTCAGGTCGATGGATCACGTGTGACGTGACCTCACCCTTTCACCCCCTCCCTCCTTCCCTCCCTCCCCCACCCCCACTCCCCGAGGGAAGCGGCCAATGACCTCCATGCCTGGATCTCCCGTGGATTATTTTCGCGCGTGAGTACGTGTGCCTGCATGCGTGTCCCGCCGCCCCCAGGGCAAGGGAAAAGTCCCCGAATGAGCGTCACCCTGTAGGGCTCCGAACTATCTGACTTTCCTCCACCCGGCCACCCGGAATCTCTGTTGACACCCGACTAAAATACCCGAATCTTGTGATAGAGTTGACCACAAACCTATTGGTGTTTAGGGTCTTTATGTTAGGAGATTCTCTGCTCTTGGCATTTACACCTTCACATTTTCTTGCTTTGATTTTTCTTGCTCTTGTCTCTGTGTGTTTTTCGTAGTTGTAGTTGTGGTAATGGCGGTAGTAGTTGTAGTCATAACAGTTGTAGATGCTGTTGCTATTGTTTTTGTTGTTGAAGTCGTGGACCCATTGACGTGTTTAGGTCTTTATTACAGGAGATTCGCTGCTCTGGGCATTTACACCTCATTTTTTCTTGTTCTTCTTTCTGTGTGTTTTTTGTGGTGGGGATTCGTTTTTTTTTAGAATTTTGGCCGGGCAGCGGCCTTGTTCGGCCCTGTTCTTCTCGACTTTCAACTACTAAGGTATCTTTAACGTGCGCATGTAATATTTATGCACTGTACAAACTGCACTACGAAGAGGTTATCCCCCGCCTCCCTCCCAGGAACCCCACCCTCTTCCAAATCCCAATATTCTCCCTCGTCCTGATATCTTTCACTCGTTACTTTTGCTACCCCCCCCCCCTCCCCGGCATTTTCTCCGCATATCCCCCCCCCCCATGACTCAAGTCTTTTTAACCAAAATAGAGCCAGCGATTCATTAGAACACATTTGTGAGGTGAGGTCACTTTTCCACTGTCTGGCGAAAATAATATGAACTCTACCGTTTTGATGTTATTATTATTATTATTGTTTGTTGTTGTTTCTGTTTTCTAGAGGTCAATCTTGGCGCGAATTCTTGACTAAAAGCTAACACAATAAGTCCATTTGCCCGACAGATGCGGGGCGGTAACTTAACATGACTTGGGTTGTACACGACAGAGTTGTCGCCTCTCCCCGGCTCTCTCAGACCAATCTCCACCAGGAGAGACGACAATGCAATATTCATGTGATTCTACACTGAAATCTTGAAAACAGTCGATGGGTAATTTTCAGCTTCCTTCAGATCGGATCCTCGTGTCTTCCGGCATACAGATAGACAGACAGATCGATGAAGGGATAGACAGACTACGATACAGGGTCAGTCATTCAGTGTTTTGCAGGTCATTGACCACATCGGAGACCTGGCAGACCGAGAGATGATGGTCACCATGAGCTATTCCTGCCAAGATGGATGATCTGTTTTTCACCGCCGGAAGAAGGAAATAAGACCCCTTTTGTTTCCAGAGTTTTCCATAAACTATCCTCAATCCATCATCCATTCATCGGTAGTTTAAAAAGACAAAAATGGATGAAATTCAATAGGGTATGGGACACGTTGGTCTAGAGGCAAGGTGCTCGCCTGTCATGTCGAAGGTACCGGGTTCGATTCCCGGTCCGTGCATGCATGTTGATTTTGTTTGGGGGGGGGGGGGGGGAATTCTGACCGTGATC
This sequence comes from Onchidella celtica, assembly GCA_963931925.1. NCBI lineage: Eukaryota > Metazoa > Mollusca > Gastropoda > Systellommatophora > Onchidiidae > Onchidella > Onchidella celtica. The sequence goes on along the minus strand of OZ007583.1, from coordinate 39,257,623 downwards.
CTATGGTAGGTAGGATCGAGCACCTAGTCTTCTCAGATAAGGACGAAAAACTCGGAGGGCCCGTGTGTATGTTGTGCACGTTATAGATATCTTGGCAGTTGGAAATCGTGAAGAGCAGGCCGAACAAGGCCGCTGCCCGGGCAAAATTCTAAAAAAAGACAACAACAACAACAACAACAACCAACAACTACCCCCTGGCACAAAAGCACACAGAAACAAGAACAAGAAAAATGAAAAGAAGAAAAGTGGAGGTGTAAATGCCCAGGGCAGCGAATCTCCTAAAGTCAAGAGCTAAAACTAACACATGCGCTTACACACAAATCATAGCATTACTATCAAAAGATGTGCGTAACACATTCATATGTATCAATGTGGCAAAGAAATATAATCAAATATAGGTTCAAGTTTATTACACAGGCTTGACGGCCAATTCAAAATACACAGAAGAATAATTACATACATGTTTGGAACTTGTTTGGATTAGGCGCTATATAAATGATCTCCATTATTATTATTGGGGAGAAGGTGGTCTAGAGGCAAGGTGCTCGCCTCTCACGCCAAGGGTCCCGGGTTCAAAACCCGGCCAGTGCTGGACATGTTGGAAGTTTGAGATTTTTCTCATATTTTCGTGTCCCTGATCCTATTGGGGGGTAGGATTGAGTACCTAGTCTTCTCGGATAAGGACGAAAAAATTCGGAGGGCCCATGTGCACGTTGCACATGTTAAAGATACCTTGACAGTTGGAAATCGAAAAAGAGCAGGCCGAACAGGCCGCTGTCCGGGCAAAGTGAAATAAAATTCATCCCTACCAGTCCCTCCCCCTCCCTCCCTCCTCCCTCCCCCCCCAACCCCCCCCCCCCCCAAATACCGCCGACCGGCCCCTGCACTGTGGCGAGGACGTACCTGCCCCAGTTATAACTGGGCTGCAATGACACAAAGGCAAATTTCCCAAATGGGATTACAGTAGTATACAAATACAAATTCAAAAACAGATCATTACAAACAGGAAAAATAACATGAACTTCTTACAAAGATCTACACATAATCATAACGCAAACACAGGCATACGCCCACACACACGGATATAATACACATAAAACAAACACTAGCCGGATCTGAACCGGTTTCCGTACATGTTACATCACCCAGGTCAGCATAGGCCGTGACATTTCCAGTCCATAAACCGCCAAAAGCTTTAAAGGTCACAACATCAATATATAAACAAACTTATCTACGACACTGGTTTTAAACTTGGGCGATATCGGCCCCCCGGGGGTCGAGTTTGATTTCCTGTGGCGGGGGGGGGGGGGAGGGGGGGGCGAAAGCAAAGAAAATGGCGACAAGGGGGCGAAAACAATGACGGGGGAGCTATTTGGGGGCAACAACGGGGTAGCTAAAGACTTGTTAAACAGCCTGCCTAGAGATGTATTTTATGAATAGAAAAGACCTATTCTCTTTATACTGCATTTGATAAAGAATACTTTCTGTTTTATATTGAATAATCTGGAGTTTAAGGGGGCGATTGCCCGGAAAAAGGTTGAGAACCACTGATTTGCGTCATTCTCTTACTACGGACAAAACAATGCTTAAAGTTAAAGACCTAACTGGTAAAATAAACACCAATCCCTTTCCAGTTAACAGGGAACAAACGCCAAAGTCATAATGTTATAAAACAGTTTGTCTCCTTAAAATGACAAGATTCTATCTCCACTTTCTGGCTGAATTATTGAGTTACACACTATACACTTCTTCTACAGTCCTTCTCCAATGTGTGTCAAAGTATCAAGCGGATTCGGTGTGTAATTTGTAAGTATTACTCAAAAGAAAAAGAAAAAAAGTCGTATCTCTAAAAGCTACGAGTACACGAAACTTCAATCATCAATTTGTAGGTAGGTGGGTGGCAGTATTGACATAATTATTGTTTTCCTCCAGTTTTTTGGTTGAAAGGGTAAGGGGGCCAGGGTTAGGGATTCGATAAGATTTAGGGTTGAGGATAAGGACGGGGTTAGGGATAGGTACGTATACGCGCCCTTATCGCAAAACGCTTGGTGTACGTATGTACAAGTAACAACAGCCTGAGATGAATTACGTGTTGAACTATCTGGTAATTGGTAGAAGATATAAATTGCCACGTCAGCATTTCTGAGGTCTCCAGCTTGATTAGATCTTGAAAATGATGGTGACTGTTGATAGGTCACGTGATCTCTTCGGCGTGACCCGATGAAGACGATGATGATGGGATAATGGCCGTATTTACAGCGTGGCGGATCGATAAACTCGCCACAATCATAGGGCTATTTTGGTCTCTGGTATTGGGTGGTTGACAGAGGTAATCGGTGGTTGTTTGTGACAGACAAGACAGACAGAAAGAAGGACGGACGGACAGGCAGACTGAAAGACAGACAAAGAGACAGACAGACAGACAGACAGACAGACAGACAGACAGACAGACAGACAGACAGACAGACAGACAGACAGACAGACAGACAGACAGATAGATAGATAGATAGATAGATAGATAGATAGATAGATAGATAGATAGAAAGATAAACGGACATGACACAGCGAAACGAATATTATAATTCAAGCACGGCAAATATTTGAAGAACCCGGACCTTCAACTGATCTGTACAGAAACACTATATGTGCTAATCTTATTTAGTTTGTATTACACAGGGTACCGAGACGAAACAATCCGTCATATTCCGTCCGTCGAATTGCGCGCGTACCATCGATGTCAACGATGCCACATTTCGCATCACACCTGTTCACAATAGAAGGAAAAAGAGAAGTACTTACCGTATTTATACCCGCGCAAATTTGTGGACATAATTATAGTAGGAGAAGGAATGGTTCGTCTGGGTATTCTGTGTCTCGGGTACTATCTTAGCATTAGGCCCTTAATCTCTCTCTCTCTCTCTCTCTCTCTCTCTCTCTCTCTCTCTCTCTATCTCTATCTCTCTCTCTCTATCTATCTATCTACCTCCCTCTCTCTCTCTCTATCTCTCTCTATCTATCTATCTACCTCCCTCTCTCTCTCTCTCTATCTATCTTTCTATCTCTCTCTCTCTCTCTCTCTATCTATCTATCTACCTCCCCCTCTCTCTCTCTATCTATCTGTCTACCTCCCTCTCTCTCTCTCTATCTTTCTATCTCTCTCTCTCTCTCTATCTATCTATCTATCTACCTCCCTCTCTCTCTCTCTCTATCTATCTATCTTTCTATCTATCTCTCTCTCTCTATCTAACTATCTATCTACCTCTCTCTCTCTCTCTCTATCTATCTATCTACCCCTTTCTCTCTCTCTCTCTCTCTCTATCTATCTACCTCTCTCTCTCTCTCTCTCTTGGCTTGTTTCACTAAGATTGTTTTCCTGTGTATGCCTCCACCACTCTCACTCACACTTCCCACCCCCTCCCCCCCACCTTCCTTCTGCCCTCTCTCGTTCAGACTATCGCCCTTCCTCACCTTCTATTCCCTGTCTCACATCCAGCGACATAAAAAGGAGAGGGATGGTGTGGAGGGAATATCTGAGGGAAGTAGTGATTGACGTCTAGGGAATGCATCCTATACCGCTTCTCCCTCCCCCTGCCTCACCGGTCATGATAGTTTGTTTCTTTCCTTCTCCGACACTCATCGAGTTCTTAGGTTAATTCATGTCCATCTGTTGAACATTTCCACACATTTGAAATTGTCCCCCTGTCCATTCATTCTTTTCTTTCTCTCTGTCTCTCCAGTTTGTTCCTCTACATGCGTGTAGCAGAATTAGGGGGAAGAAAGAAAAAGGGAAGGGGGCAGGAAGGTCTCTCAAACAAACAGGATCATTTAGACGTGACTGTCTGCAATGTTGCAAAGAGGGACTTACTCCCTTCTTGCACTGAACCCGCGATTTTGCAAGAGTCACAGCTGCGACAGATGGCAGAAAATACAAGGACAGAATGATAGACAGAACTAAATGGAGATGTAAAAGGAGGAAGACAATATTGTACGTGATGAAACAGCGCGAAGGCCGATTTGTTGGGAGTTGTTGGTCTCAGGTCAAGGAAGAGTGTGTAACTGAGGGGTCAACCAGGTACGAACAGCTTGGCATTTGAATTGGAGCGTGGGGCGTGAGAGGAGGGGGGAGGGGGAGAGAAGACATGGCGGGTAAGAGAGTGGTGTCATTGATTGGTCTGTCAACTTAATACATGGGCGTTGCCGTGATTGGTGGGACGGGGGTGGGGGTGTGGCCCTGCTGGTGATGGTGGTGGTGGTGTGTTTTATGTCTTTACTTTAGGAAATTCGCCGACTTTGGCCTTTACACTTCACTTTGCTTGTTTTCATTTTTTTCTTGCTTCTTGTTTCTGTGTGTCGGTTTGTGGCAGGGAATAGTTTCTTAAAATTTTACCCGGGCAGCGGACTTGTTCGGCCTGCTCTACTCCGACTTTCAACTGCCAAGGTATCTTTGACGTGCGTAACGTGCACACGGGGCCCTCTCAGTTTTTGTCGTCCTTATCCGAGAAGACTAGGTGCTCGATCTTACCTACCACAGGATCAGGGAAAGGAATCTTCCCCCCCAAAAAATCGAACCCGGTACCTTCAGTATGAGAGGAGCATCCTGCCTCGAAACCACCGTGTCCCACGACACGCCACTGTCGTACTAAGGCATCCTTTACGGTATTTTGGCTTCCGGCCCCTGAAAGACGGCGCGATCTGTAAATTTAGCTTCAAATTGCCTTCAGTGGGCCAAGCCAAGGATTTTGTTTGCCCTTATGCGATCAAGATCGCAAAAAATAAGAGGTGGAGAGAAGGTGGCTATTAAGGGATATAATGATTCTATTCATCATCGAGCTGTTTGCACTTTTATACTTGATCAATCACGCCCGGGCTGGACGAGGATGGATGACAGGAGTTTTGTACCGAAGGCCCCTCGCACGTGACATTTCGTAAGTTATGTCTAAACACGCGAGTCATTTTGTAGACCTGAATATGAGCTACCCTGGGCCGGCTTGGCAGAACGTGTCTAGGTAAGTGGGACGTCGGATTAAGGTCTACTTGAACGTGCTGGGTGGTTGGTTGGCTGGGGATCCCTACACCGCGACAACGTTCTCAGTGGAGTTTGAGTTTGGGCTGTTGTTACTTGTACGTACGCACCCCGAGTGTTTTGCGCTAGGGGCGCATACGTGTACGTAGCTATCCTAAACCCCGTCCTTATCCTCAACCCTAACTCTTATCAAGTCCCTAACCCTGCCCCCTTACCCTTTCAAAAAAAAAAAA
>OZ007583.1:39232367-39247367 GCA_963931925.1 Onchidella celtica | reverse complement strand
TTGAAATGACGCTTAGACCATCATAAAATTCAGAGTGAGAGGCCCACTCTCATGGCAAAACTTCAAAATGGGTAAAATGTCGCATACAACAATATGATGCAAATACCCCTCGATATAGCTTCCTGTGTCCCTCACAACAGCTTATTTTTTTCAAATTTGCTCTCACATAAATACAATCTCCCTCAACTGTCTCCTTTGTCTTCGGGGATGTTTGTCATGTTTTTTCTATTGATATTATAAACAAAAGTTACAATATTTCAAATGTCATTTCAAACTTCGCAACCAAAAATGTACAAAAGATAAGGAATTCTTTCCATGTTAAAGACTTCTTTGGTTTGTTTTTACCGTAAAGCCTAGTTCTTTTGTACTTGCTCGGTTTCATGATAGTGCCCGCAATATAGAAAAGAAAAAAAAAAGCCGCTTTGCACTGAATTGTGCACGCTTTCATTTGCCAAGCAAAGACGTCATTTCAAGTGTATATCTTTTTACCCCGTTTTATCCCAAACACAAAACACCGTCACGTAGAATCGGGTCGGTAAGCTGCAAAGGATAATTAGATTCAGAACTCTCCCTTTCAGTGAATGCTCTAGAGGTCAGAGAGGTAAATGGCCAGGTGTGAAAGATCTCCAGGAACTGAATACATGAAACTACGAACATGTCACATCCTGAGCCAGCCCGGTTTGCACTTTTGCCGGCCGGGGCCAAAATCAGGACATTTCCCAGGGCCGGTCCAGGAGCCATCAAGGGCAGGTAATCCCAAATTGTATTACATGGCGTATTTCTCTTTGACTTGCTCTGGGATCATTTGTGATCTCCTCCCCCCCCCCCCCAGCCCGTCTGTCTCTGTGTGTGTCTCTCTCTCTTTGTCCGTCTGTCTGTCTGTCTCTCTCTCTCTCTCTGTCTCCCTATCTGTGGCTTCTCTTGTACTCTCACTCCCGCTCTGCCTCTCTCTGTCTCCCTATCTGTGGCTTCTCTTGCACTCTCACTCCCTCTCTGCCTCTCTCTGTCTCCCTGTCTGTGGCTTCTCTTGCACTCTCACTCTCTCTCTGCCTCTCTCTGTCTCCCTATCGGTGGCTTCTCTTGCACTCTCACTCCCGCTCTGCCTCTGTCTCTCTCTGTCTCTCTCTCTCTCACTGTCTGTCTCTCTCTCTCTCTATCTTCTCTCTCTCTCTGTTTCTCCCTCTCTATATCTCTCTGTCTCTTCTCCCCCTCTCTCTCTCTGTGTGATCCTCCCACATAAGAACATGACACACGTGCACGTGTTGCTGACAACCTTACAGCCCTGTACGTCCACACCACAATACACTAATCACTAACAACATACAAAAAATGACCCATTATCACCTCTCCCCCGGCCAATCCCCCTCCAACCCCTCATCCTCCGCCCAATTGTTCAGCACTGCCAGTAATGTGGGCGTTATCATTATGCTGAAGGAACTCAAGTGGTGGGCGACCTTACCGCGCTGACCTAGATATTGCACTGACTGAAATGCTGTTCTCTCACCTAATTACGATATAACATATATTTAACCACTTCTCTTGAGAAAAACTAATTACACGATAATACGGAAAAAAATAAAATAATCAGGAGAAAAAAGTTCATTCTTGCTTAAACAAAACAAAACATTAATTTTTAAGGTCTTTTACTTTTTCGTTTAAATAGCGAAAATTTCGGCATCGATCCATTCGAATCTTATACTCAGTATTCAAATTAGCCCACTAGAGAAAACTTCACTCTTGATACCACCAACAACAAAACAGCCGAAGTGCCACCCTGCGCGAACATGCAGACAAAAGACACACCCCTCCCCCCTCTTTTCGCTCCTACCCCTCCCCCCCCCCCCGGCCCCCCTCAAAATGTACATGCTCGGCCTACAGGTCACTGCACACATTATACACCAAGTGACAACAAAAGCATGTAATCTGAATTCGAATTTCATGGAGCGTTAAATCTGAACCACCCAGATCCTCGATCTTTGAAAAAGCCGAAGTTGACATTAAATAAAAATAAAATAACCTAAATAAATAAGAAACCTGAGATTTATCTCTCTACTTGAACAATCTTGAATGTCAGAACGCACGGGCCACCCACCTCGGCATCACAATCAAACTACATTGTGAAAGCAAAACCTGCAATTTCCGTTAACCCTTTCGCGTCCAGAAAAAAAAACAAAAACAAAACAAAAACAAAATCTTATCCAAAACAAGTGAAAAACGCAATGTTGATTGAACGCGCTCAGAGAAAATGTTAAATATGCATGACTGCCGAGCGTGTTTGACCCCGTTTGCACAATGAAGTTTTGGGGGACAGTTGAAGGGTTAGAATAAGGGTTAAGATTAGGATTACTTAACTGGCAACAAGAATTCTAGTGCACATTGGCCACCCGGCCACAATAATTTATTTCCGAAAACCAGCCACAATAACTTTTTCGGAAACTGGCCACAATAATGTTTTTCAAAACTGGCTACAATAATATTTTTGAAAATTGGCCACAATAATGTTTTCGGAAACGCCATAATGTTTTTGAAAACTGACGACAATAAGGTTTTTGAAAATTGGCCACAATAATGTTTGGAAAACTGGCCACAAGTTGATGACTAAAATCCCACTGTGATTTATTTTGGCTATACGGCCCAACGAGCCAAAAATGTTTTTTCGAAAAAAGTTGACCTGGCAGCATAGGGGATAGATTAAACATAGAGCAAAGAGCACTGGGTGACATCCGAGACATGTTCCGTCCGTCAACAGTGCAGCAATTCGCACCACACCCCTTCATAATTGAACAAAAAAGAATTTGTGGACATAATTATAGTAGGAGAAGAAATGGTTCGTCTCGATATTTTGTGTCTCGGGTGACATGTTTCAGAATGTAGAACAATCAAATTGGCGCTACGAAATTTAACGACTTCCTGCTGCTAAATTTTCGCCTTCTGAATTCAGGACTACGGATGTATCGAACCACACGCGGATGTAATATAACACATTTTAATGGTTACTTTACAATGTCACGAAATCGCTGCGTCATGAAAGCAACTTAATGCGTGCACAGGAACTTGACTCCAAAGTCGCTGCACAGGAATGAATACATGTTACGTGCCAAGCTTCACATAAAAACTTGGCCGTCTATCGCTGGAAGACACGACTCGAAATCTTCAAAAATGGGGACACGGTGGTCTACAGGCAAGGTGCCCGCCTCTCATGCCGATGGTACCGGGTTCGAATCCCGGCCAGTGCAAGCATGTTGGGATTTGGGGAATTTTCTCACATTTTCCTGTCCCTGATCCTATGGTAGGTAGAACCGAGCACCTAGTCTTCTCGGATACGCACGAAAAGCTCGGAGGGCCCGTGTGCACGTTGCACACGTTAAAGATACCTTGGCAGTTGGAAATCGAGAAGAGCAGGCCCAACAATTTGGCCAACATTTGGGTCAGAGCTGGATTAACTATTAAACAAAATAAACACATGCTATCAAGGAAAGGGGGCAGGGGGGTACCATAAAAAAATTTCATTGCAGGATTTAATATGCACCATATGGTGCAAAACTGCAAAAGGTGCAGCTGAACCAGGGTCCGCAAGGACCCCTCCCCCCCCCCCCCCCCGCCCCCCCCCCCCAACACAAGAAATAAAAAAATTAAAGTAGTTGCTGACTTATAAGACTCGTTTTTTTTTTTTCTGAATGTATCAAAGAATTGCCAGGCGCAATTTTTGTTTATATTTTGGAAAACTTATACAGTATAAAAAGCCTCGAAATTGTTTAAGTGCCCAGGGCCTCTAAAGGTCTCAATCTGGCCCTGGTTTGGGGGTTGCTCACTTTAAAAGGCCTTAACTCACACATTCCACCACAGAAATACGACAAAAGTTGGTATGTACAATTTACACAATGAACAATGTATTTATAACTCAAAATGTCGCAGAAAATCCAGGTTGTCAAATTTTGACCATAGTTCCATGATCTCAGATCCGCCCTTTTCGCCCCCCCCCCCCCAAGTCCCTTTCAGTGGTTCTCCTAACAAGATGGACTCCGCCCTCATCCCTCACCCCCGCTGGCTTCTTTTACCCATTCCCCCCCCCCCCAACCTCCATCCGGCTTTGTTTTTAACTCAGCAAAGGTCACTGTGACCTCTGCAACATGTGCGCCGAACAGCTTTCATGGCTTCGTGCACAACTTTTGACGTTCGGCACAGACATTTACTTTGTTGTGAGTCACACTATAAATTGTCATGCTCTAAAAAATTTTCAAGTGCAGGGGATACACGATGGTCTAGAGGCAAGGTGCATGCCTATCATGCCAAAGGTACCGAGCTTGATTCCCGATCAGTGCAGGCATGTTGGATATAGTGGGGAGAAATTCCTGTCTCTGATCCTTTGGTATTTAGGATCGCGCACCTAGTCTTCATGGATAAGGACGAAAAGCTCGGACGGCCCGTGTGCACGGTCTGCGAACGTTAAAGATTCCTTGGCAGTTGAAAGACGAAAAGAGTTCTTCAAAAAAACGAATCCCTACCAGATAAACACGCAGAAACAAGAACAAGAAAAATAAAAAGTGAAGTGTAAATGCCAAGAGCAGCGAACTTCCTAAAATAAAGACCTAAAACAACTTTTCAAGTTTACTAGTCTAAAAGGGCAAGATAGACCTTTGTACATACGATTATAAAAAAAAAAAGTGACTATTTTAGACCCATCAGATCTACAGAGTTCCAGAAAATTCCCACAGTCAGGGCCCCTGGCTGGGAATTTGGATGAAATGGCACTCAGCCGGGTCTTGCACGGCACTGAAACATCCACTGCTCAGAGCAACTTCAAACCATGACGTCACTAGGCTATGATTCACAAAGGCCTAAATCCTGTAAGGCCAAACGAGTTAACAAAGAGAAACTAAAATGGGTTTTGTGCTGGGGGTAGGAACCTAGACTCCTGGTCTCCCGGAGAGGGCTTGCCGTGTTCAGAAACTGTACCTGTGACGTGTTCCTGGGTGGTGGAGTGGGCCATGGGGTCGGGAGAGGGTAAGGGGTAAGGGGGTAAAGAAGGGGGTTTAAACCATGACAAAGAACAAGAGCCACGGGAGGTAAATAAATTGTGCATTACAGATCGGGCGAATTTCCTCTAGGGGGGCAGAATGTAATTCAGATGTGTATGTGTGTATATATTATGTATGTATATATGGGTGTGCTCTTTCTGTATGTGTTCTTTTGTGTGAGCATTGGGGTTGTGGGGGGGGGGGGGGGGGAGAGAAACGAGAGTTTTGTGCGGGAGGTAGTAGGAGTCTCACGTGTTCACAATAAATACTGTACATGTTGATGATGCATGTGGACGTCAGCGGTGTGAGGCTAGAATGCCAGATGTAATCACAGATTACCCATATGACATTTTAAACACAGTACAACAGTACAAAAACTGACAACGACTTCCATTGTGTTCAGCAGGGGACATGCTGGTCTAGAGATAGGCAGGGTGTTCGCCTCTCATGCCCAAGGTACCGGGTTCGATTCCCGGTCGCTGCACCATCAACTTTTTGGGTGGGGGACGGGAGGGGGAAGAAATTCCTGTTCCTGATACTGGGGTAGGTAGGATCGAGCACCTAGTCTTCTCGGATAAGGGCGAAAAACTCGGAGGGCCTGTGTGCACGTTGCACATATTTAAGATATCTTGGCAGTTGAAAGTCGAGAAGAGCAGACAAAATTGCAAAGAGAAAAAAACAACAACTAATCGCTATCACAAAAAACACACAGAACCAAGAACAAGAAAAATCAGAAACAAGAAAAGTTGGGTGTAAATGCCAAGGGCAGCGAATCTCCTAAAAAAAAAAGACCTAACAGATCCCTCCCTGTCAGTCACGCCCCTGCTACAGGACGTATGATCCAGTGACAAGATGAAGAAGCTGAGGTCTACTAACACGATAAAAAAACAGACGCCATAATAATTCGTTTTCGCCCGTACGGATTGATAGAGAGAAGGTAAAGATTGGGTCTGGAGGGAATCGGAAATTGTCAGGCAGTGTGTATCTTAGGAAAGGAGGGGGGGGGGGGGTAAAAGAAAGCTGGTCGTGGGAATGCCACAATGACGAGACAGCTATAAGTTCATAGGTGTGTCCGTAGGTGGGGTAGTGGAAACAAACACAAAAAAAAGTGGAGAGAGGTATCTTTCTTGCAAGAATGTTGTTACAAGTACGTACGTGCCCCAAGTTTTTGCGCTACGGATACGCATTTTAAAGCCTTTTGTGACTCCAGAGCTAGAGAGCTCCTCCTGACATACTCCTAACAACAGCCTTAATTAATTATTCTTTCAAATTTTCTTTTTGTTTTCCTCCTGTTTTTTGGTTGAAAGGGTAAGGGGGCCAGGGTTAGGGATTCGATAAGATTTAGCGTTGAGGATAAGGACGGGGTTAGGGATGGGTAGGTATACGTACTCGCCCCTAGCGCAAAACACTTGGGGTACGTACATACGTCCGTACCAGTAGCAACAGCCTTTTTGCAAAGTTAAAATCTGTTCACAATTTGATCAAATTTTCGATAATTATGATTTTTATTTTTTTTTCCGGATTTTGGGGAGAGGGGGGGAAGGGAAGCTTTCTTTTCAGACCTGACTCTAATTTTGCACTGGGTTAATTCAATGTCAGAAAATATTCTGTGGGCTTTTCTTTGTCTGTCTGTAAACATGAGCCGAAATAAATCAGACACGGACCATTGATCTAGAATTCTAGATGTTGTAAGACACACCACGGGCTCTGGATTAAAAGAAAAACAGGGAGAGAGGGGAGAGAGAGAGAGAGGCAGAGAGGGAGACAGAGACAGAGAGGGAAAGAGAGAGACCGCGAGAGAGACGGAAAAAGAGAATGTAGAGACAAAGAGAGAGAGAGAGAGATGGAATGAGAGGGAGAGAGAATGAGAGAGAGAGAGAGACGGAACGAGAGGGAGAGAGAGAGAGGCGGAACAAAAGGGAGAGAGAGTGAGAGAGAGATATAGACAAAACAAGAGGGAGAGGGAACGAGAGCGAGAGAGAGACGGAACGAGAGGGAGAGACACTGAAAGAGAGAGAGACGGAACGAGAGGGTGAGAGAGAAAGAGAGACGGAACGAGAGGGGGGGGGAGTGAAAGAGAGAGAAACGGAACGAGAGGGTGAGAGAGAGAGAGAAAGAGAGACGGAACGAGAGGGAGAGAAAGAATGAGACAGAGAGCGAGAGAGAGAGAGAGAGAGAAAGAGAAAGAGAAAGAGTGGGCGAGTGAGAGAGAGACAAATAGAGAGACATTATTTTATCCTAAATCCTTTTCCCGAAGCCTATTTCCGCCAGCCCCTAAGACATTTTTTCTTTCTTTTGTTTTTCTATCTATCCTTCCGGTTACCTAACACCCTCCAACTTTCTGAAAAACGCGTAGTCCAGACGCCTTGTTGGGATAGGCAGCGCTTTTACCCACTGGGTCTGGTCATAGGAAAATGTTCTAATGCTCAATCCAAGACAGTAAGTAAACTGATTAAATTAAAATGATAAAGAAGAAATATAATTGGTGTTTCCTGATTTGTGGGTAATATAAATACAAGACATTCTTTCTTAATGGGAAATAATAATAATAATAATGATGATAATATTCTTTTCTTTTTCTTTACATATTTATTTATTTACGTATTTATAATTTGTTTATTCGTGCCGATAATTATTTCCTGGATGGGCGGACAGACAGATGGAAGGAAGGACAGACAGATAGATAGATAGATAGATAGATAGATAGATAGATAGATAGATAGATAGATAGATAGATAGATAGATAGACAGACAGACAGACAGACAGACAGACAGGCAGACAGACAGACAGACAAATGGATGGATGAATGGATAGATGGAGGAAGGAAGGGACAAATGAATGGATAGAAGGATGGGGTGGACGAACACATAAAATAACTCGCACGTATGAAAATCTAAATACTGATGACTGGTATTTAGTTGCAGAGCTACCCACCCCCACCCCCACCTCACCCCACACGCTTCCGTGTCCTCTCCCCTCCCGATGTAAAACCTACCCAAAAACAAATTCCCCACCCCACCCCACCCCACCGCCAAGAGTGATGGTTACAACATACCCTGACGATGTCAGCCAAACAAACTTGAACTCTGCATAATTAAATTAGGTCTGCTTTACATCTCTCTCAAGTCGGAACTTTGATGTTTCACCATCAACTGAGTCTAATTGACTTGCATAAATTCTGGTCAGGCCAAGAGAGGAAACGTTCAAGGTAATGAATGGTATCTCTTCTGAAGTGTTTAGTGTGTTTAGGTCTTTAGTTTAGGAGATTCGCTGCTCTTGGCATTTCCACCTCCACTTTTCTTCTTTTTATGTTTTCTTGTTCTTGTTTCTGTGTGTTTTTGTGGTTGGAGATTCGTTTTTTCTTAAATTTTTGCCCGGGAGCAGCCGTTGCAGAGCAGTTCTCTTCTCGACTTTCAACTGCCAAGGTATCTTTAACGTGCGCAACGTGCACACAAGCCCTCCGGCTTTTCCACCCTTATCCGAGAAGACTATGTGATCGATCCTACCTACCATAAGATCAGAGACAGGAAGTCCTCCCCCCCCCTCCCCCAAATATTAAAAAATTCTAACATGAGTGCACCCACCGAGGATCGAACCCGCTACCTTCGGCATGAGAGGCTAGCACCTTGCCTCTAGACCAACGTTTACCTACTTTTTACATAGATCTATGTAATCTCTGATTTGTGCTAGTGTGTGTTTGTATGTGTGTGTTTGTGTGTGCATGTATGAGTGTGTAGCAAGCCTTTCACACACTTGTAATCTCTGACACTTGTGTGTGTGTTATTATGGGTGCTGTAGACCATCCAGGCCGGCCATCCTAGGTCAAACCAAAGACTGTAGAATCACTTCTTCCTTCTTTGGTTAAACCGAGATTTACATCACATTATAGATGAAGTAAGGCCTACAGTGTAATCATACAAGGCTTTTTAACCGCTGAGCCTTAAATTCTACAAAATTATCATATTGCTCATAGAAAGACGTAAAAGTGTACGTGTGCCTATATTTAAAAGATCTTGAATTTCGCTATATTTTTAATACTTTCGTCGATTTTGAGCCACAACTGAGTTGAACCACAGACTAATAAAATACCCAGGATGATCCCATTGTGTGACGTCACAAAACAGCGAAAGGTCATGAACCATCCGCCATATTAAGTTTAAGGTAGCGACCGACGCTTCAGCATAGTTACAATTTTGAATGATGCCATTTTGACGCGCCTACTGAACGCGGAAGTTTGGTTCCGCACCAAGAAATTCATACATGTACAATCAATTTTGACAAATAAAAACAAATTTCTACTGCAGATAGAACTAGAATCGGAATTTCCCGAGCGGCGGCCATGTTGGTTATACAGTTGTCGCTCGGGAAATTCGGTAAAAAAACGACACAGCCCGAAGCTCGTGTTTCCAGTCTGGTTAATTTATTAGTCTGTGAGTTGAACAGAAGAATGTATTCTGATATTTTGAACCGGAAAAGAAAGACACGTTTTCTTCGAGTAGAAATAGAAAGTATGACAGGAAATTTCGTTCTGCACCTCAATTTACACATTGTGGGACCGTGGTTCTTGTTTATGTAAAAAGCCTGCAAGCAGACAGGCAGGTGTAGGTTCACGCCCCTGAGTGTATGGTGGAGGTGTCGGCGACTACACGGAAATCTGTCGGGCAAATCTGTTTGATGATCACAGCTATGCTGTTTTGGTGAAAGGGGGGGGGGGGTAGTTCGGGGAAAAAAAGAGGGGGGGAGGGCGGCGGCGGCAGAGGAGGGACCCCGGAGTCAAGAACGCCAGCCAGGAAACTCGCACAGGCGCTGTTGTTGAATTTATGCAGGGCTTTGGTCTCGTTTCTCTGAAGTGCACATTTTGTCATTATGGCGAGTTATTTCCCCTTGGTTGCCAGTTCCCTGGGAGGAGAACATTCTATGTTTGGGTGCAGGGGGTCAGACCTGGTATTTGTGGCGACACCTGGACCTCAGAAAACAAAGAAACCCCCCCCCCCCTAACCCTCTCAGCGTGTCCAGGTCTTTATCTAAGGAGGTTCCCTGCCCTTGGCATTTACACCTCACTTTGCTTGGTTATATTTTCCTTGTTCTTGTTTCTGTGTGTTTTTTTGGGGTAGGAATGAAGTTTTTTTTTTTTTTAAGAATTTTTCCCGGGCAGCGGCCTTGTTCGGCCAGCTCTTCTCCACTTTTTTCACTGCCAAGGTATCTTTCACGTGCGCTGCTTGCGCGAGGGCCCTCCGGGTTTTTCGTCCTTATCTGAGAAGACTAGGTGCTCGATCATAGCTGCCGTAGGATCAGGGACAGGATCATTTTCCCACCATAACGATTCCAACATGCCTGCACCGACCGGGGATCGAACCCGGTACCTCCGGCATGAGAGGCGAGCACTTTGACTCCAGTAGACCATTTCACCCCCTCTCTCGACACCATTTCGCCCCGGCCTACCCTTCTTAACCTCCCACCACATGCCAAATAAGGCGACGGCCATT
Source organism: Onchidella celtica (assembly GCA_963931925.1). Taxonomy (NCBI): domain Eukaryota; kingdom Metazoa; phylum Mollusca; class Gastropoda; order Systellommatophora; family Onchidiidae; genus Onchidella; species Onchidella celtica. The sequence continues at coordinate 39,236,862 of OZ007583.1, read as the reverse complement.
TCTGTTTCTCAATTCAAGGTGCATTCGCCACAACTAATTGGAATATTCGAATGGCGACCGGTGTCGACTATTGGTTCGAATATTTTTGAAATTATTCGCAAATTTTTTTTTTTTTAATTTTTTTTTTTTTTTTGGTCAAAAGCATTTTGATGGGGAGATAATCATTCTGGAAATGTAACACATTCGTCTGAAAATAGGTTTAGCGACAAAGAAGGAAAAAGCATTGTTGCACTAAATGGAGGCCCTGAAAAGGACAAAGATCAAGAGGACGCCTGGAGGGATGACTGAGAGATGATGTTGTGCAGACAGGTGGACAGGCATGGACAAGACGGACGGAAGACAGAAGAGAATGGAGATCAGTGGCGGCGGGAGGGCTAGATCCTGCAGTGGATGGACAGGGTCAAAGAAGGCAAGGCAAGACAAAGAAGGTCAAAGAGTAAGGTAAATTAATGAAAGGAGGAAGCAAGAACTACAACAAACTGTACCTCGGTTTGTCTCGCGCGAAGTCGTCAATGGATCTGTATTATTTTGGACGGAAATATCAGAGAGTATGTATTTATAGAGAGATCTCACTACCGCCAAATCGCGAAACTAGGGCACGGCGGTAACAAGAATTGGAAAGAGACCGCCTTCACCGAAGACAGAGTGCATATATTCTGTTTTCTGTGATTTGTTCATATTTTTTGGCCGATTGAAACTATTTAGAACCGTTTGTAAGCTCTTAGGCCCCGTGGAAATGCACAAACGGATATTGTTTACCGCAGCGACCTATTTCCCGCTCCATGATAACAGTGGTTTCGCCAGGTCTTCCGTGTCTCGCAGTGCAAATCGACCAACAATGAAACCTCTCTATACATATCAAACTCTCTGGAAATACCCTAGTATTCGAAACAGTTTCGAATATTCCAGTGACGAAAACGAATATTCGATATTCATTTAAACATCACAATTCGCTCTTCGGCCCCACACTAGATCTGACAACGGAAGCCGAGGCTCTCCGAGGGCCAAAATCTGTCAATGTAAACACAGGCCTTTCCATTCTCAGACCATGCGCTTTGGTAATATTTTCTATTCCCACTTGTGGCATTGTGAGGGATGCTCATGTTGTGTATTCTCCAAGGAGCGTATTCTCTAATCTTATTATCATTGACTTGTAAAACTCTGACGGTGACTGGCAGTTTCGGAAGTCCCTGAATGTGCTCTTTTTCCTTCTTCCCGTATCCTACGACCCACCCCCCCCCTTTCTAGTGAGAGTCCCGTTCTCGGGGGGGGGGGGGGGGGTTGAGGGTAGTGGTGCTTGGAAAAATAAGAAAAGGAGGTGGGTGGGACAACATTCGTGTCGTGTTTTCCTTGGTTGTCAACACAGTTGGAGAATTCCCCAGAGACAAGATGAAGGGAGTGGATGTTGGCCGGAAGAGAGGGGGTTGGGGGGGGGGGGTGGAGGTGGCGTGAACGGTCCCAAGGGATATGTCAACGGTCCTGACCCCTTCACCCTTGACCTTTGACCATGGGATGGACCGTCCAGTGTGTCAACATTTGAAACTGCCAAATTTTAAACTGAAAATGCTACAGTTTGTTCAGTACCAAACGGGGAAAATTCCGTAGTTCTTTCTGTGGTGGGGACACGTTGATCCAGTAGTGGCAAGGTGCTCGCCTCTCATGCCGAAGGTACCGCGTTCGATTCCAGGTCGTTGCAGGCATGCTGGAAATTTTTCTGGGGCGGAAAGATTCCGGTCCCTGATCCTATGGTAGCTAGCTAGGACAAAGCACTTAGTCTTCTCGGATAAGGAGGAAAAACTCGGAGGTCCCGTGTGCACGTTACGCACGTTAGATACCTTGACATTTGAAAGTTGAGAAGGGCAGGCCGAATAAGGCCGCTGCCTGGGGAAAATTCTGGAAAAATTAATCCCTACCACAAAACACACAAAAAAACATTAACAATCTCGTTCTGACTTATCTTTGACACCCTCTTTTTTCTCTCGTCCCTCTCTCTTACGAGTAAGACAGATTATGACGTACTGAGCTAGCCCTCCGCTGAAGATTTCCATCATTTATAATCTTTGAAAGGTAAATATTCATACACAAAGCATAATGGATTTTTGCACACGTAACAAAAACTATTGTATGCTGTGAAAGGGGGGGGGGGGGGGAGAATTCTCGACAGGTTCCATATGCTCAACACACAGTTTAAAAAAATTAATAATTTTTACTAATTGCTTTCCTGACAATGTTTAGCAACGTAAATCTTTATGTTGTGGATAATTTTTTTTTTGCGCACTTGACAGGCCAGATAAAAACATTCTGCCAAGTTGCCCGTTTGATGCAGTGGTTCTCTTCGTGGGGCAATATCGCTCCCACGGGGGGGGGGGGGGGATTTTGATTTCCGGTGAGGGGGGAAACGATGAAAAGGGAGAGATTGGGGGGGGGGGGGACGAAAACATAAATGGAGGAACGAATTAATACAGGGCAACTACTGACTTGTTCAACATGAGGCTAAAGGCCAGTTTACACTGGTAGGTTTTGGGAATAGAAAAAAGGAATGGGGGACCGTGTGGGAAGAACTCTCCCTCTCCTGGCTTTTCGACTTCTGTTTTTACGATTTCCCCCTTCGAAACATGATCAAAACAAACGATGCGCATCGCTTCTCATTCAGAAAACGGACCAGTGTAAACAAACAGTGTTTCGAAGGGGGAAATCGGAAAACAAAAGACGGAAAGCCAGGAGAGTTCTTCCCTCACAGTCCCCCATTCCTTTTTTCTATCCCTAAAACCTACCAGTGTAAACAGGCCCGTCGATAGATTTCATAAACAGAAAAAGCCTATTTATTTTTGAGGACTTTCGATATTTTCTGTTTTACAATGAATCATCAACACGCCTAATGCCATTGATAAAGCTTTGAAAACCTGAACATGTAAAAATTTGTGTGCAGTCATGTCTTCTTGTGAAATTCACGAAATATCATAAAAACCACAGAAAAACTGTGGGGTCGCAGCAGGGCTATAAGCAAAGTCAAAATTGGGCAAAAAGAAAAAGTTGTATGTAGAGAAGCCCTGCGTGAGAAATAAAACCCAAACGGTACAAAGCAAACTAAAGAGAAGACAGAAAATACACAAAATTTTCGGCTTTCGCAACCTTTTCTTTTTGCCCAATTTTGTCTTCTTGTGAAATGTATCTGTTGCAGGGCCGGATTTAGATGAATAGGGGCCCTAGGCTATTCTAGCTGTGAGGCCCCTCTCAATCCCCCACCTTCAGGCCTAGAGGAAGATGGAAGTGTTTTAAATAATTTGAGTAACGCCAATGATGATGACGAGTGTTTCAAATTCCGGACTTGGCAATTCCTACTCGAAAGGACATACGCTAGGAAAATTACTAGAGATTTGTTCAGAAACTACAGTGCATTGTAATATCATGTAAGAAAAGGCCTCGCGTGTCACAAAACATTATGCAGATTGGCCGAAGGCGGCCAGCCAGCCAATCCCTAGACTGTGAGGCCTTAGGCTTCAGCCTACCTACCCTCCTGGAAAATCCGGCACTGATCTGTTGGGTTTGAGTAGGAATTTCCGGGAATGAAAGAAAATTTGGCGCCTGGGGGCTTTGCCTGAAAAGGTTGAGAACTACTTGTTTCATGGATGCGGGGGAATTTATTGTGAACACCGCCACAACAGAGCGGTTTCCATGCCAGTGACAGGTGGCACCGCGGCTGATGTCATGGAGGATAACATAGAGGATCAGTCAGCTGAGGCCACACACAGGTTCAGCCATGCAGAATGTCAGCAGATTAAAAAAACATGATAATCTGCTCAAAATTGGTTTTTGCGCTAAAAATTTAGGATCCGCTTAAAAGCAAACTTGCCCAATGTTGTTGTTTAAACGGAATGAAGTGTAGGCGGAATTTCTCACAGGTGGTGAAAGGTGGCGTTAAAACAGAGAGAGAAAGAGAGAAGGGGGGAGAGAAATAACAATGAAAAAAAAGAAAGTGCGGGCGAGAAAGAGAGAGAGGGAGAGAGAAAGAGAGAGAGGGAGAGAGAAAGAGAGAGGGAGAGAGAAAGAGAGAGACGGAGAGAGAAAGAGAGAGAGGGAGAGAGAAAGAGAGAGAGGGAGAGAGAGGGAGAGAGAAAGAGAGGGAGAGAGAGGGAGAGAGAAAGAGAGAGAGAGAAAGAGAGAGGGAGAGAGAAAGAGAGAGAGGGAGAGAGAAAGAGAGAGAGGGAGAGAGAGGGAGAGAGAAAGAGAGAGAGGGAGAGAGAAAGAGAGAGAGGGAGAGAGAAAGAGAGAGAGGGAGAGAGAAAGAGAGAGAGGGAGAGAGAAAGAGAGAGAGGGAGAGAGAAAGAGAGAGAGAGAGCGAGAGAGAGAGTGACGCGGGTGTGTGGGTTTGGGGGGGGGGGGGGGGAGGGGCCGGGAAAAATAGATAAATAAGAATGAGGAAAAGAAAGTGAGGGAGAGAGAGAAAGAGGGAAAGAGAGAGAGGGGAGGGGGCGTGGAAAAATAGATAAATAAG